>JAVQJL010066059.1:0-63691 GCA_036024295.1 Nannoperca obscura
CCCTCAACATAACTATTAATTTAAAAGCATGGCTGAGTTAGTGTGCTTCTTCAAATACCGCACTATTTCTTCCAGGACCCTGTGGGAGATTGGCAGGTCCCCATTGGACTGAGCGAGAAAGTGCCACAAGACAAAAATATCAGAGTTTGGACATGATGAAGAAAGCCTTTATGCTCAGAGTAACAAAAAACAGCTTGTATTGAATACCTCCTGGATAGAAGGTGAGGCACCCTTCAATATAGGAGGGTGAGATATGTCATTGGAGGAACAGAAGAGATACCATAAATAAGCGTTATGACTACATGCCCTGCGGCACTGCCAAGTATGTATCAAATGTAGCAATGTGCGTCAGAAAGGGTGTTGATGGAGCAAATACCTGTCATGGTCCCTAACTGCATCCGATTCCAGAGAAAATGTTTAACAAAATTTTTGTACGGTGGTTTTCTAAATATGTCTTAACAAAACGTGTGTGAGCTTTTATTTTCCCAAACGTAATCTAAAGCTGTTATTTCAAACATGTAGTAGTTGATAGAAACAGGGCCATATTACCAGCTTTTGGATTTAAAATAAAGCTTACTGCTCTTCAATACTCATGTTACTGTCAGTTACAAACCAGTGTCATAGATTAATACAACTACTCTTGTTGACTTCAGCCATTAGAGTGTCATCACTTTCAAATAAATTACACTTCACCAAACAATTTTAATACTGTTTTATGTAGCTGTATTACGCAGAAAGGTGTAGATTTATTCCAAAATGCCCAATAACCCACCAAACCAAACACAAACTTATGTAAACACAGCATACGTAAACAGCCTCACCTATTTGTCATTCCAGGTTTGAATGACTCCTTTCTCCATCCTTCTCCTCAGAGGTATTCCCTCGTTCTGGACCAATGCTTCCTGCAGACCATTGACTGCATCCAGAAACTAAAGTAAATAGTGGAGCTGTGAACGCAGAGGTTAAAGTTAGCCATCAGTATATGAAGGATCTGTGAACTTTACTCAGGCCAGAAAACGGTTTGTGCCTCTATGAGTCCATTCATCTCCTAGTGCCTCTAATTTACATGTAATGGAAAGAAAATAAACAGCGGAGTCCTAATGTGTTCATTTACAGTAAGTATAACTAAATTAATGTGCTGTTATCTTTACTAAGACAGTGGAGAAGCAGTGATAAGTGCATTCCCACGTGTCTACAAGTGAAACTGTAGTGAACCCCTCCATGCTTGATTTTGGATATCAATATCAGCAACACTGTCACCCACAATCCATAGTGATGCGTTGACGAGACAAGTTCTGTCAGCAGATTGATATTGATTGATGATCTTGATGTTGATCTGTCCCTCTTGGGATTT
Source organism: Nannoperca obscura (assembly GCA_036024295.1). Lineage (NCBI taxonomy): Eukaryota > Metazoa > Chordata > Actinopteri > Centrarchiformes > Percichthyidae > Nannoperca > Nannoperca obscura. Next base: position 1,355 of record JAVQJL010066059.1, read on the forward strand.
TTTATTTCAAACATTTTCATTTATATTTGCTTATTTTAAAACTTTGGTTTTGCCTGCAGTTCACCAATAGACATAGTCTGGCGCAGTGAGGTGTCATTTTGTTAATTTCAGCATACATATGGCATCACTAGATGGCAGTGTGGTTAGTCATGTACTGTATATCAACCACTTTTATGTTTTTCAGTGACTTGTTATTGTCTTACAATAATGCAGTCTAAGGCAAAAAATGCCAATTAGACATATGCAGCATGCTGGATCTGTTGTACACAGCAATGCTGTGCAGTGCCCGTTCAGTACAGCACATTTTAATTGCCATTATGATGACCTAGTTGAGATTAAATCAATAGACTGTAAAGAAAACTGATCTTCCTGCTTCTGGATGCAATGGAGTGAAAAGAAATATGAAAAATAAAATGATACAGAAGCTATGTTCTTGTAGAGACTGTATTGTCTATTTAAACTAGACAAGCAGAATTAACAATGCATTATTCTGTATAGTGACTTCTTGGTGACATTTCTGTAGAATATACCAGCTGCATTTGTGTTAGTGAGATGCTTTGTAGGACAACAGTGAAAAAGGCATTGAGAGCAAAATGACACTTGAAAAAACTGACTGTAATGGCGATAGCATTGCTTAGAAAACTGCTATTTTCTGACGAAATGTAGCTCCTCACAGTCTGTACACTGTATACTCTGCTACTAAAGGTTTCTTTCCTCCCCCAATTGCTGTAGTAACCTAGCCATCACTCTTGACTCATGGCTCGTCCTCGTCTCACTCCCCTACCCTCTTCCAATGGTAGAAGAATTTTCTCACTCTAAATTGAAATGTTCTCTGTGTCGAACTCTGGAATAATCAATTTCGTCAGGAATAACATCTGAAGATAGTCCTGTCAAAAAGAACGTTGTTTTAATTCAATATCTAGTGCTTGTCTACTGACATTGTTGCATATTAACGTATCTCCAAAACTACCACTGTCAAAGAAGAAAGACATACAGTGTGAACATTTAGACATCCAGTGTTTATATATAGCCAAAATCAGAAGAAAATGTACCAGAGCTGGATGTTTGAATCATTGGCTGTGTCATGTGTGTCCATCATCACTGGTGCACATATCCTTATTGTGTTTCTTAGGGAACGAAGTTGTTCAACTGTGTCACTTAACACATGCTGATACAATGGCATTGACATTTTGCTCACGAATATAATCATTGCCGGTGGGAACTGCTGCCTGCTCGAGATGTGCACCCCTGATCACAGACTGCTGAGTTTTGTAGTTTTTCCATTATCTGATAATTAGATAATTGGGAAAGACAAAAGGGGATGACATACCAGCTGAGCCACCTCCACGCTCCAGGAGGCTGCTTATTGCTTAGTGAAATACTGTGTGTGCTTTATGAATTTAAATGTGTGTGAAGCTTTGTTTTGAAATAACAATCACATCCACTGATTATTACTTAATGGGTCCACATTGTGTGGAGTACCACTTAATTTAAAAATGTACATATGTTTTGTTGTGTCAAACTCTCAAGCGTCTGAAGTGTTTTGACCTTCACTGTTTGAGGCTTAAAGATACAACATTCTCTTGTCCAACACATTAAAATGGTTGTAAGAATGTCAAGATAGATCATTCTAATTAGTGTATTTATCTTAGAATTTACTTACAGTATGCATGCATTTCTCTATTTTATATATTTGATCAAAGCATGAGTGCATCTATCAAACAGAATTTAGAAAATATTTATAGTCATTAAATTAAATAGGGTTTTAGAAACACTACTTGAATATGTAATGCTATTTTCTTGTGAAAAAAAGATCCACACAGCCATAGAGTTTCTGGTAATAGCAGCCTACTGATAACTTTCTTGGTGTAGACATCCACAAGTAAGAAACCTTTGTGAAACAAGAATACACAGTGTCAAAGATGTAATGCACTACTTTTACATAAAACACAGAGAACCATCAATGGTTGAGACTTTGTTACACAAAAAAACATAGGATGTTTAAAAGATTGATATGTTTGTACATTGTGTTATACATTTGCAGTGGGCTTTTTTTGCCAATACTCTACAGTTGCCAAAGTTAAAGACGTGTTTATTATTTGTTGTGTTTTATCAACCTGCATGTGTTTCCTCTCTTAGGCACTAAACATTCTCCCTTTAAGCACATACCCCCAGACAACACATCAGGAATTACAAGTGCTGCATTATAATTGTAATGATCATAAATTAAACAAGGTGGTCCACTCACTCGAGCATTTGAATGAGTGAGTGGGTTCATGAGGTGCTTCCCATCTAAAATATTAATATTTTCTAAGCTAGTACATCATTTCAAATAATGCGACCTTTGTAAAAACATACATGTATTAATAATGATTAAAGGGGGGGTGGGGTGAATTAGCTGCTTAATGTCTTTAAACTTACCCTGATTACAAATTAAATGTCAGGACAAAACATTATTATCACCAAATATTGTTTTGTGATAACCCCTCTTTATTTCATCAACTATTACAAAAATAGAATGCCAATCTTGATACGAACAGAATGTCACATTCTTTTCTCAAACTGGCTTTGAAATGTTGACAGAGAGAGATTTAATGACAGCTGAAAACCTGAAGCTTTGTGCAAGTATACCAGAGTAAACAACACAGCAGGATTTTTTTATATGCCACCAATTGGACTGGTATGATGATTGCTTCCAACACCTCTGACAAAAGCCAATAGCTGGGAGTTATTTCTAAGGTTGGGACTAAGGTTCTCATTATCACCAAAAATGCTTAGGGTGGAGCTGCAGGCTGCTGGCATACATTTCCTATTAATCGCCATCAACAAAGTCTACATACTGTGTGCTACATCATACGCACTGTATCAGTTCCTCCTTGACCAACACATAGTGCCCCAGTTTCTGTGGTGATTCATGAATGAGTCAAAATGTCTTTTGCTGGGAAAACAATCTGTGAAGACAAGATATGTTGTCACTGTTAATTAAAGACATACCCAGGACCAAGAAAAGGGTAGACAAATTGAACTATAATGACAAAGAATCCACTAATGGCATTTCTTATTAAAGGGTCTTTAAGACCTGCCATTAGACATGAGGAAGAATGAATCTATGTGAAAATCATCTCTCTGCAGGGTCCTTCAGTCAATGTCTTTACAGTAATTTAGCATAGACCTTTATGGAAGCTGTAAAGTAAGTATAATGGCTGGCTGTTATAGCAGTAGGTGTGAAAATTAGATCTTACATTCACAAATGCACATAACTGACGCTTAAAGACATGATGGCAATATCTTCTGTACAAATGACAATACGTAAAAATATGTATACCCAAGTACCAAATCAATATTTCTATATTATAGAAATAGTCTCCGCTTTTTTGCTGAGAGTTAGATGAGAAGATTGATACCACTCTCATGTTTGTCCATTATATAGGCTACAGCCAGAAAATGGTTATCATAGCTTAGCATCAAAACTGGAATCAGGGGCTTTGGATTTTGTTGAAAGGTAACAAAAACTATATAATATATTACATCTCATTTGATTTATCTGTACAAAAACGGACGTGTACAAAAACTAGGTTATGTATTATTATTATTACTATTTCTTGGCTCTGAGCAGTTGCCAGGCAACCACCAAAGCCAAGAAATAGGCTGGCACATAACCCCGGGTCGTAACACCACAATGTCATTTTTACACTTAAGTTTTTGCACAGGTTAAACAAGATATTATGTGTTAATAAGCAAGCTTTAGAGTTGCTGGAAGACAAATTTCTGAAAGAGCAAGTCTAGTCATTTCAGTCCTTGTGCTAAGATAAGCTAACCAGCTGCTAGCTGGAGTCTTAAATTTAATGAGAGAAAGAAACGAGATTGGTTCATTTTATTCCTTTAACATATCGATCAAACCTGTGGGTTCATCACTTCGATTTATCACCCGACTCTGCATTTCCCCTCAGCTCTATGGAGACTTTTGCCATTTGGCCTGAAAAACAGCTTAAAATTACTGCTAAAGTTGCTCTGTATATGCTTAATGTGTATTTAAGCAACTGTTTGCTAACACATTGGACAAATTAACTGAATAAGCTGATAATATGTTTAAACATTGTGATTACAGCTTTTTTCTACTCACACTCTACTTACAATTTTGTGATATTGGTACTTCGTTGGAGTGTTGAGGTATTATTATTTTGTAGTGAAATGACATTGTCATTCTTTCTCCTGCACTTGTGTATTTGACAGCTGCTGTAATGCTGGAAAATGTGAAGTACGTTCACAGAAAATAATGGATTGCTATAGTTTAAACCACAATCAGCACTGTACAAATTAGTTGGGCTGTATTCACACCATATCAGGTGTTGTGGCTATTAGCACAAGGTTGTGCTGACTTTAGCACAAGTAGAAATACTAACCATGAATCACAACTTAAAGAGCAGACAATGGCAAGCGACTGCACAGAGATTAATGTCTTTGTACAGCTCTGGAAGGTCATCAAAGTGGTTATCAGTCTCTCTTCCATCTTCACAGTTGCTCAGTAAACAGAGGAATGCTACAATGCTACATGGAAAACAAGGTTCTTCTTCTACCGCAGGGCCTCTGGGTTTCTGTTTTTTTTTTGGCATCCCCTGCGTTCCCGACCACTGCAGCATAAACACACAACCTACATTCAAATGAATGGGAGGACTGATGCTTTCACTGCATGCATGATTTGGTGTGAATTCAGCCTTACACCTGCATAACCTGGACCATCTGTAACATTAAGATACAGATTTACAATTCAAGAGGCTGAATGGAACATGTTTTGTTTGGTATATTTAAGGATATTTGCATGCTGTTAACTTATTTTTACATATGAGTTATGAATGAAGCACTTACGTACTTCTTCCACTGTGGTTTGCCCAAGTTATTAGATCGCATTTTCTCCATATGAATAACCAAACCAAGTTCATACAGCCAATTTCTGCAAGTTCCATGCCCATCAATAGAACTGACTGAATGTATGGAGGGAGGATTAAAGAGTCCTCTGAACATCCAAAGAGAGCCAAGTCCCTGTCAGTCGTATTATATTAAAAAAAAGAAAACAAAATTCTTGACCAAAATGTATGAATTAATGGACAATTCCAAAATAAATGCAATAATGTACCTTCATTTGATTTACTTTTGTCACAGATTGAAGACACAGTGGGGTAAAACGTATGTAACATGACCTTAGAATGATGAAAGCGATGAATCACTGAGTTAACAGCCTCTTATACAAAAGAATTTTCTCTTCCTATCAATGGAAACATAATACATATAGGACCAAAGAGCAGCCACATTCCATACACACCAAAAAAACAACAAACAAACATTAAAAAAAGCTTATTACAGTATAACATTAACTTCACTTTTGAGTTGAACACAGATTCTGTCCGCAACCAATGCAATTTGACTCCAGTGTTTTTTCTCTTTCCTTTAGGCAGTTGCACATTGAAAACATTGGATTTCACAGCACCTTGGCTCTTCACATTCTGCCACAGTGATAGGAGGAGGCTGTGAGGATTTTTACACTCCAGATTCTGAGGCAATAAACATGATGACGCTCACAGCCGTTTGCTTCCCTATCCTGCGCAGGCCAACCTCATGGTTAACTGTACTGCCCACCCCCCCCCCCCACGCTGTGTTAACTTCCTGTCCCCAGCAGGATGAGCTGGCTGTAAACCACACCAGGTCTATTAATTAATTAATGTACCCTAACAGCAGGGTTGGCTCCCTCCATTGTAGAGGAGCTGTTTTGAGCTGCCTGCAGTGGTGACCGCCGGTGTGTCTCTGGGTTCCTGCAGTGCTGTGGGAGAGAGGCAAAAGATAGAGGAGCAGAGCAGCAGACAACTGTGGATGGGAGGAAGCAGTCAGCACCATAGTAACCATTAATCACCCAGGGCCATTGTGGTCCTGTCCTGTATACGGCGCCAGTGCAGGCAGGCAGGCAGACAGAAAGAAAGAAGAAGAGAAGAAGAGGCAGAGGAAGAGGGAGAGAGGGGGCAGGGTGGCTGCAGGGAGAGAGAGGGGGAGAGAATGGTTGGGGATCAGCCAGTATGTCCACCTCAGCTCCTACCGCGGGGCTGGGGAGCAGTGCTGCTGTCTCAGTGCTTGTCCTCCGCTTTCTCCCAGATCCCGGATCCTGAGGTAAGAGATACATCACCATGTCCTCCACAGGTTCCTCTCAGGAATGTCCTGAGGGTTTCTCTGTGACGGGTGCAGGTGTTCTGCCGTTTAAAATTTAGCTTTATGTGATTCATAGTTATTGTTTGGTCGCCAGAGTTGTTGCTAGTTGTTCTTGCTTTACTTAATGAGGAGTGAGTGAACATTATGATGAAACCTGATACATTATAAGGTCTTATATAAACAGCCAAGCCACATGTGTTTAAATGAGTACAAACAGGAAGGTGAAAATGATGAGTCCGGGTATGACAAGTTGTTTTTGTGCTTCTGGGCAGAAGAGAAGAGGGTAACATTGCAGAGAATATGACTATTACAACTATCTGACTAGATAGTAGCTGAAATCAATTGTGTTTTCTACAAACCAAAGCAGTAATTCTGCCTCTGAAAAATAGGAAATTTACCACTGGTTTAACATCCATTTATATGGAAAGGAATCATCGGTGGTTGTTGTTGTATATTATAGACATATTAGAAACGAAGAAGCCATGACGTTACAATAAACTGCATGTTGAATACTGACCATATAATTTAAAAACCGGGGCCAAATGGATTATGCGCAATCCCATGGATTACATTCCTGTAGGCATATACTGTTAAAAAAAGGCAACAGATAAAAGATTGTGTTTATTTTTTCAGACAATGAATGCTTGAGTTACATCAGTTTTACTTCCATGTGCATGTGGTGCTACATATGGTTTCATACATCAGGAAATATAATCTAAATACTGGAGGCATGTCAAACATTTATATATATATATCCTTTACACTGGATATCCTTTTGAAAGTCAATACTTGGTACTTTGATATTACACAAATAACTAAACCTCTATCCCAGTGCTGATTTTTCTATTTTGAGATCTTCCATTTAATGATCTTCTTAGTATTTTCCCCTTAAGGATCTTCTTAGAAAAACAAAACACTTACTTAAGGAAGAATATCCAAACATGCCATTGAACATGTAATAAACCAACTACCCAACCAACCATCCCACAAACAGAAATATGTAAGAACTTTGGATATACAATGATTAACATGAGGTAACTTGAGGTCACTGTGCTTCTGAGTTTGTGTTGTTTGTTCCACCAAAAGAAAACTTGAGGCTTACAGCCACTAATCCTGCCACATGAAATGCCCCTCCAGAGGAAAGGACTTAGCACTGCATTATCACTCTTGAGGCAAAGATTGTTATTATTTAAGAGTATAAGAGTAAATATCCCCATCAAAGCTAATCCTTCTGTGGGAGTTGCACTAATAGGAGCCATAAACTCATTCAGACCATTCTCTACAGCCCCTCTTGTGTCCTTCTCAGCAGCCAAACTATACAGAGGCCCTGAAGACAGCATGTTGTGTCACATTTGACATGTTGACTTGCTGAAGACTATAAGGTCTGACAAACAGCAAAAACTGATTATTTGGCCCTGGTGCTGAGTGCCTCACAGGGCACAAAGGAAAAAACACACAGAGATGTTGATAAAGGAAGATAATTCTTATGTACACATTCTAATATTGTTACATCTGCAAATTTATTTGGTTACTTTCACATGAACTCAAAGAAATATTCTCCTAAAAAACATTAGGGTATGTGCATTATCTGTCCTTAATTGTGTTTAAGGTATTTTAGTTAATTTCTACCAAAGTAAAGCATTTAGGCCTTTGGTGTTTACTATATCACCGTCTCAGCTTATTCTTAGACCATTTTTTCACATCGCACATAATGTAGTTATCAGTTAATGCAGCAAATGTAATAAGTATCCATTTTCTGATCCATTGCTTGTTGGCAGATGGACTAAAGTATAGAGTTTCCAAGACAACCTTGTACCATCCAATCAAGTGATCAATATACAGTACACAGGGAGAAATTCTCACAATGATTTGGCTGCGGCAAAGTAGCGATCCAAGGCATTGATTTAATACAAACACATGCACAGTTTTTATACTAATTGTTCCCCAATCCCCAGCCCTGGAGAGAGGTGTTTTGAAATGTGAAGTATTTGTTTTGGACCCTATCGACTGAACTTTGAGCAGAAGAGAATTAAGACACCTACGACCACTGTGAAAGTTTCAGAGAAAATGCAGGAAAAGTCTGGAAAGCAGTCTACTCCGGTTGCATAGTCTAATACCGGTGACGTTTGTACCTTAGCACTTGCTGGTGTCGAGTAATGGGAGATTCACGTGGAGACGGAGCCACATAAAACCCACAGGTTATGTTGGTGTTTGTTTTCTTGGCAGCCACTTAAGAAATGCCAAATGCATACTAATAAATAGTAAATTAAATTAATTCATCAACCATACCAATAAAGGATGACATCATGGATAAACACTCTGAGGTTGGATAAGGATGTTAGATGCTTGTGGAAAGATTGTGCTGAAAGGAGACTGAAATAACCATTAAGCATTTTGGCCGTGGGACACTTGTGTGTGTGATAACTGTTGATTGGGGAATCTGTGCCCTTTAGAGGACTTCAAACTCTTCTTTTATATCTAAATTTAGTTAATGTGTGACTCTAATATGTATATTAGATTAAAACAGAGTTCATCATTAGTTCATTTTCACTTGAAGTCAGAAAGATAGAGAAGTGACAGAAAAGTCTTACACAAATTACTTTACTGACACACTACAATGCTTAAAGATCACATAGATAATTCTCAGATGATGTGATCTTGTTTGTCTGTAAAATCTGTTTGTGAAGGTTTATTTCTGGTGTGCAGATACTTTAGAAAATCAACGTTGTCTCTTTTTTCCCACCCCGCAGCTTTTACCTACAGATCCCCCCAAAAAGCCGGACCCCGTCACCTCAGAGACCGTTGTTTTCTGGGGGCTGCGGTTATGGCAGGTTATCGGGATCTTTTCTGTGTTTGTTTTAGCAATTGGTCAGTATATCTCATAAAATCACTTTGTTGTCAACTTCACAAGCCATTCTTCAAATAGGGTATCTTGAGAAAGAACTTCAGGCCAAAGATGTTTTGGACGCATTGCAATTATGCGTCCACAGTGTGATTATCAAGCACAGCGTGATTAGTGATAATGACACAGGTATTATGTCAGGAAAGAGATCACTACTCTGTTTCCAGAGGGTAGTCATCACAGTAATAGCAGAAACTGTAGAATAAAGGAAAGAGGAACCTATTGGCTTTAATGTTGGTTTGGACAAAAAAGCAAATCTTGGGTCAAAATGCAGATGTTTCTAAATTTGAACCAACAAATTGTGTGGACCAATTATGTAGGAAATATACCTGAAATGCTTTATGATTGGTCACAAAATCTTTGGTCTTGTCTTTGTTCAGTTTACCCAAATTAGAAAAACATATTTTTTCACTTGTCTTTAGTGATATCTAGCCATGCAGATAGTTTGGGATCTATTTACCCAGGTTTTAAAGTATACATCTCTGGGTTTTGTGGTTAAACCCCAAAACAAGAGAGGTGAATAGAATTTGTCTACAACCATGCTGATTATCATTATTTAGGCACAGCTGTGCTTTGAGCTAAATGGTAACATGCTAACAATGAGAATGCTAGCATGCAGGTATAATGATTAGCATGTTCACGATCTTGTTAGAATGCTATCCTTTGCTAGCTAACATTTGTTAGTATGCTAACCTTTGCTAGCAGTAAACACAAAGTACAGCTGAGGTATTGTCATTAGTTTTGCAGGTCAATTGGACACATTTTAATTTTGACTTGATGATGATGCCGGATGAAAATCCAATGTATCCACAGTCTAATTTGTTAAAATCAATCCTTGTCTGCACCAAATTCCATAGCAAACCATCCAATAGTTGTTGTAATCCAATAGACGGACTGATCGGCAGACCAATAGACAGACCAACCGACATTCAATCCTTAGCATGGGTAAAGCAATCATCAGTAACATTTCTTCCAAAGATAATCTCTTCTTTCTAGGTAGAAGTGGTTCCACCGAATACTGTCCATAGTAATGAGAAACGGGAACATTGTTCCTGTAAGGAAGTGTTGCTGTTGAACTTTGCAAATGTCATTTATTCTGCTGACGTGAGCACAGCAAACTCGCAGAAATCACAAAGACAGCTGTCCAAAAAGTGACAAATAAAATCAAAACTATCTGTAGACTAGATACCAGAGGTAACATAAATATATATGTGTATTTAAAACTCTTGAACCCGTCCTAATCATATATAAGATGTTAAAATTAACATGTGCTATTGTACACTTATCATGTCCCTGTTTTCCCCCTCTCTTCTTCAGTTATCACTTTGTGTTGTATATTCAAATGTCGAATCCCAAGAACCAAAAAGGAAATAGAAGCACGGCACGCACAAAGACAGGCTGCCAAGAAATACGCCAACACGTTAGAGACAGTGCCACCTCTGAATGAGCTGACAGAGATACCAGGATGTAAGTACCTCTTTCCAACATTAATATGATTATATCAAATTGGTAATTAAAAATGAACAAACTGAGTTACACAAGCTCAAAGTCAGTTGTCGATTGTATTGCCACTGTTTATCTTAATGCTCTCTTTGCACATGGCAGCTTCAAATACTGGTGGCTCCAAATGATAAAATGGGAAATAAATGTTTGAAAACAGTTTGAACCCTCATACATTGAAGTCCTGTGATATCAATAAACTGCACAGAGTACATTATGTCCCCTTAGACCAATCCGTGATTGCTTTACGCAAAAGCACACTACAGAGATCTGAAACGCAGTAGATATAATCTCTATTTATGGGTATTTTAATACCAAATCTACAGGTCTTATGATACCATTCGCTGTAGTAGACCCACTTTATGATTAAGGACTAAGAGGACAGCTGTCTTTTTACATGACATATTTTCTAGGGCAGCTTTACCCAAATCTTCTGTCTCTTTTGTTTCACCTCACAAAACTTGCTGCTCTTGTTTCAATTCTCCTGCTCTGTTTTATGCTCCGTTGTACTAATCTTCCTCCTGTCTTCTCTTTTCGATCTCCTTTCTTCTCTTCTCTTCCTCCCTGCTTTTCTTCCAGCTGCCCCTGATGCGTCTGCAGTACAGACAGTCTCTGAGCAGGTCCAAGCTCAAAGTGCTAACAACAGCCAGCTCTCAGTAGTTAGGGTCAGCGAAGAGCACTTCAGCTCTCTCATTTTGTCAGAGATGGGATGATTTTTTATCTCCTGTTCTTACGCTCTTATCTTCTTTCAGACACTCCTCTTGGCTAAGTGACCAGTTACTATACTGGTAGCCACCCCAAAAGTCCTCTCCATACATCTAACGCCCATCTATTCTACAGTCAGTCCATCTGGTCTTGCTTAAATGCTATTGCTGCAAATGGAATTCAAGAGAGATTCGAGCAAATAAAAATACAATTCTCATTCACTTGACAATTGAAAGGTATAACTGTGAAAATAGAATACACTATTCCAAATCTTGCTTGGTTGTGGAGTTATAGTGCAGCAGTATCTGGGTGCAGTAGAAACGTTTCCTGTTGCTTCAAAATCCAGATTGTACTGCTTTTGCAAATATGATTTCTTTAGGGCAGCTGGACTTTTGTAGTTTATACTTTTGTATTTTGTGAGGCTCTCTTTCAAAAGGCCTAGATGTTTTTAATATAGATACAAATATTTGCTTCATGCATAGTTGAATAAAAAAGTAAAGAGTGCATTACTTAACCTAACTTTTAACTTTTACAAAATTATGAGGCAGAAAATTGCTATTACTGTAAGAAGTGGAAATGCTAATGCATGCAGAATGCCTGTTTGTGCTCTGTGTTTGTTTGTTTCAATACCTGTCTGCCTTTCTAAGATTAGCTTTGAATAAAGCAAATCATTCACACTATCCTCAACTGCTGTTAATTAAATCAGACCATTGATGTCAACAACACTGGTCTCATCTGTGACTATTTCTTTTCTTTTTTACTTCTCCTCTTTCTCTATGGAATGTGGTGTGTTGCCTTGTGTGCATCTAAAACCACCGTAGCTGCTTAGCTGTGTCTTTTTCAGGTTAAGAAATGTGACAAATAGGGACTGACATCTGTCCTATCCTGTTCCTCTTGATGATATATTTTGCATTTGTGTGCACAAATACATTCATCGCTTATTGTGTAATTAATTATGGGGGGAAAAGCATAAAGCTGTCAATAAGTTTTTCTTGCATGATGAACGTGTCAAATAAGATCACATTGTAAAGATACTGTGGCGTGAGCATCCATATCTATTCAATCTCTAGTGTCATCGCAGAGAGTTGATCTAATATTCCCTGGAGTAAATTATCTTCCACGACTACATGTCTAATCAGCCGTGTGACTGGGAGAGGGGCCGAAGGGGAGGTGCACTGACTCCGTCCATTAGAAATAGTGATTAACACACATTTACTAACTGCTCTAGACCATGGACTCCAAACAAACCGTATTGTCATGTTCGCTTCTGGATTAACTGAGGAGGGCAACATAAATGTACAAGCAAATTTGCAAATTGCTGCTTTGATTCAGCAATTATGTCATGCTTTGGGAACACTGAGATGAAATATGCATTAATATCCGATAAACCAAATGACCACATGTAGAGATTATGGAGAGAATGTAGCATCATTAAATGTTAAGTAGTAAAAATTGTAATATAAAATTAAGTTTATCGTCAAAACTTTTGTACGTTTCTTATTTAAATGAGGGCTTGATTATGCAAAGCTACAGTACACTTAGGAAATGTTCTTCCAAAGCAATCAGAAAAAACACACAGAATATAACGTAGCAGTTAATTACCTGTTACTAAATGAGGATCAAGAAATGCCCACTCTTATCTTTTGGATGTGCCCATGAATAACAGAAGCTTATCAAATCTGTTTACGTCTTTAATTATTGGGTAAATGTGAAAAAGTTGATACTGTAAACTGACCTAGGTTATTTTTACAGTTAGTTTCCAATTAGTATTCCTCCGTTAGCAGTGAGCCTTTCCAGTTCTGCAGCCAATATTGGTTGCAAACACACTGAGACAAAGAGAAGGAAAAAACAAAGGCTTAGTATTTATCTATCATCCCTGTCTCCCTCACAAGCACTCACACAAACAAAAAATACAGCGACTGAAAAGACAGAGCTGTGAATCAATCCCTCCTATTTGCCACCCTCACTTATCTGCCATCTTCTCCCACCAGACCTGCTGCTTCTACAGTACAAAGTGTATACTATTCAAGTGGCTTAAAATGAAGTTTTTGAAGTTGTGTTTGTTGACACTCAAACACATTTCTCACACATCTGTCCCCTATAATTCTAAATGGGCCGCGAGTAAAAGGTCATTTGAGGTTCACAGCACGCCGACTGATGAAAAAGGAATTTGGTCTGGTTACAAGTCGCGTTCTGTGCCTCAGGAGGAAAATGCAAGCTTATAAAAAAACTGATATTTGTGGTATCAGTGAGATATTTGTGGACCATCAGGAACATCACTTCTGGGATTACATTTACAATTATATTGCCCCAATCAGACTGAACTGGGATTATTATTTAAATGTCACAATGCCAAAATGCACTGTGCCCTGAAGTTTTATCAAACATTCTACTGTATTCAACCAACTGTTTAGTATCGGCTGGAGGGTCAAGCCCTTTTATAGAAGGCAATGTTCACCTATAATTATTCCACTACCATTCACAGTATGTAAACAACAGGGTACATGGGCAAAACGGCACCAGCACTCCCAAGTTTGATCAAAATTGGAACAATGTCTAAGCCTGAGACGCATCAGTGTTTTCCTAATTCGTCTTTATTTAGCCATCACTAACCCAGGCTTTAACCCATTGCGCTGATGCATCATCTCTCCAAGTTTTGTTATATATAAAAAAAAAACAAGAAGGAAAAGAAGCAAAAGAAAAGAGCTTATGGGGGAAGGGGAAATGCAGAAATGAGGATAGGAGCAGAAGACAAATTCAGAAGTCAGTCTAAACACAAAGAAATCTATTCACAAACATTGTGATGGTTGGTTGATTATTTTAAGTCAGCTGGATTCATCCGACACAGTAAAACACGGGACCAAAATAATGTCATATTTGGCAACTTTTGACATTTGATGTAATTTGTTTTCTTGGCCCTTCGATTGCGTATCCAGTGTCTCAGAGTGTTTGTAGAGCACCTGGAAAATGTTGCTTTTCTACTGGGAAAACATGCAAAAAATAAATAAATAAAAGAGTTTCATGTGAGCAGTTTTCACAGCTTTTAAACAATACCTGCTGAAGTGTAAAATCACACCAATGTTTCTTGTTGATCTATATCACAGTCAGGTGCAATTTGTTAACTTTCGCCTGAGGCCGTTGCATTGCTTTTTGGGGGAGTTCTGTTGGACCATGTTAGCTAACTGTCAGCTTTATTTTAGGGGAGCATCTTTCACGTGGAAAAACTATCTGTCATGTATAGAAAATGCCTTTAGAGTTTTTATTTTTTGACAACATAAGTTTAGAATTAGAATAATTTTTCTTCTCACAGACTGCATTTCAGTTTCATGTAAAAACAACAAACTCATTTAAAAGAAACAAACAAAGCAAATAAATACATGAGGTATAATTATATGTATAAAAGAGGTTGCTGCAGGGTCTACTTTACATCTAATGTCTTAACATTAACATTAACTCATTCAAAATCGCCATATGCGGGCAACCTGTTTATTAAAGATTACGTTTGCATGTATACTTTTAGGCATTATCAGTCTGGTTTGGGGGATATTTGCTACAGAAAAAAATATAATGTCAGACATGGAGAAGTTTAAACATTAGTTTTGATATTTACTTTTATAATTACTTTTGTACTGAATGTTAGATGAGAAGATCTCATATATGTCTGTTAAACATGTCACTACAGCCATCAGTCAGGTAGCTTATCTAATCATAAAGACTGGAAACAGAGGGAAACAGGTAGCTTTTCTGTGTCCAAAGCTAACAAAATCCACCTAACAGTATTTGAAATGTTATCTAATTAACATGTTGTGGCTCGTACAAAAACCGAAGTGTAAAAACAACACATTGCAGTTTTACAGGGTTGTATACCGCACTATTTCTTGGCTGCAAGCATTAACTTCCCGAAGTTATGTCATCATTGTGAAGTCTCTGCTAGTTGTCTGTTATTTCCCCTTGTAACCACAACTTGTCATTTTTACACTTTGGCTTTTGTAAGGATTAAACAAATGAGATATAACATGTTAATGAATGAGATTTAGAGGTGCTGGTAGACCGATTATGTTATGTTTGGACAGAGCTTTATTAGCTATTTTCCTGTTTCCAGTCTCTATGCTAAGCTAAATGGCTGTTAGCGGTAGCTTCCTATTCACCATACAGACATGGGATAGGTAACAATCTTATCATCAACATTTTTCTGAAAATGTCAAACTATTCTTTTAAGTACAGAAGAGATATTCTGTTCATTTAGCCTAATTGTATTTGCTGCTTGAATTAAACTTTCCCCAACCTCAACCTAGTAATTTTAAGGAGATATTCATCCTCACTGCTTGTTAGCTGTGTACTTCCTCAGATTGTCATCTCCTGAATAATTCAGAGAAAAAACACACAAAGCTGAATGTACACCTTTGCTCTTCATTTCTCACACAGAAAGCACTTCAAACAATCCCATTAAAAGAATAAATAGACTATGCTCATTAGAACAGACAGAAACAGATGTGCCTTCATTTCATTACATGCAACCTACTAACACTGGCATTCATTGGGATTAAATTCTCAATTCAAATTAGTTTTACAGGCAGGACCCTGATAATAACTAATGCTGCCTTGAAGCCTTTAACCTTTTTTCTTGGTTTCCTGCAGCTGCAAAAGCAGAAGAAAAGGAGGAGGTGACTACAGTCTCTGGGAAAGTGGATGCGGATAAAGGAGAGAAGAAGACCAAGGAGGGCAAGAAAGAGGGCAAGGGTGCCAAAGAAGGGAAAGGAGATGAAAAGGATGCATCAACAAAGAAGAAGGGTGAAAAGGGTGACAAGGAAGCTAGCAAGAAAGAAGCTGGTGAAGGAAAAGCGAAAAAATCTGGAGAGAAGGGTGACAAAGGGGAAAAAGGAGGCAAAGGAGGGGCTAAAGGGGGAGCCAAGAAAGCTCAGAAGTGAACTCTGCCTTCCATGGACTAACACTGAAAAAGATAATTTCATATTTTTCACTGCAAGCATTTTCCACACTTTTGTTTTCTAAAATGAAATTTGTATTATATTATATTATATTTAAATAAATAAAACATTTATATATAAGAAAATGCATCATTTGTCTACTCCGAAATGATGAAAGTGGCAAGAATATCCGAGTACAGTAAAATCATACATTTATTGTTATTCACAATTCACTGATGAACATTAGAGAAAACATCTTCCTATTGTATTCCAAGTTTACACTGATACCTACAACGTGCCTACATCACCATATAGTGATGAGAAGTTAAGATGTGTTTTAGCAAACACGGCCCACATACTGTATCTAAAGAATGAAGACCAATGTCGACTCCACTAAATACATTTCGGCACAAGATAAATAAAAGACAATGAAACACATTTTATACTTCCATGAGAGGTATATGAAAACAGTGAGATACAACATTAGCTCTATCATTATTGGCCTTATTGTATACTTGATTCCAAAACACAATCATTTTACAATATACAATCAGAAGAAAATACTGTATTATAGGGTATTAAAGTGCTCAAATAATTTTTTTTAATAAATGTTTTTCATGGTCTAATACTGTCTTAAAAACAGTAACATAATGTTTAACTGCTCAGTGGCAATTAGTGAAAACCCAGATTGAATTTGAAAAGTCAACTGCATTTTTAAATGCACGTACTACAAGTGTACTCCTAAAAGAGGTACAAATTTAGACGTTTCCAGAGAATGGTGAGAAATGCAATACATACCAGCTAAAAGTCAGTTAAGTCTTTAGTGAGACTAAGATACGTTATTATCAAGTGACAAAGGTTTTCCCCAACCTCAGTCTTTTCCTGTTTTCATCATTGTGGCCTGCAGCCACCTGCAATTAGTGTTGTTGTCAATCCACTCAACCTCATGTCACAATCACAAACGAGCCCCATTGAAATGTTCAAGATGGGTCCAATTTCAGTCCCTTTAGGGCCAAAATGCACTTCTCAGAATTCCACTGCTAGTTGTTCAAAATGCATAAGCGTCTGACAAGCTGTATTTTTCTTATTGCCAAGAAATGTTATGAAAAGACCAAAACCATCAATATGTTAGTCTGTGTTTTCCTACCAAGTCTTTGCCTCTTATCCAAAATCAATTTTAATTCCAAATCTTTTAATAGGTTACGGATATTTAGTTTCATTTTCTTTTTACAAGCTACATCATTTCCAAAAACAGCAGGGTAGCTTGTAGCAAACTTTACTCAATTAAATGGCAGTAAATGGCACATTTGTTGGGGATTATTTTCAGCTATGGATTATTACACATTTGGTGTGCTAGTGAGTATTTACTTGCCCAGGACAGTGTTTGTGGGATCAACTAAAGATAAGGTACAATGCCCACATTCACCATAATGAAGGAAAATGTCACCCAGCGCAACAGTGTGCCTTCATATTAGGTTTATAATCGTTTTTGGAACAGTGGAGGTCAATAGCACAAAGAAATAAGCTTTATCAGACAATACTTAAAAAGTCAGTTCATTGTTGGTTTTGTTGTTTTCATGGGATTTGGGACTGTGTACAAGAGCACATGGCTTTGGTCACATATTAGCTGAAATAATGTGAGGTAAAACTCCATTTAGATGAATTTGATCTAAATCACAACTTCATGAGACATGTTAGTCCAAACCAAATAGCGACTCATTTAGCTCTTGACACCAAGTTAAGTCAAAAATCCAAGTGGTAGATTACGAGCAACAAGACTTCCTTTGATATTAATGGTCTCGGTCCATTGTTACTAAGCTACTCAATGAGTATTAATGGTTTTCTCATTTGTCTCATTGCTGTTTACATGAATCTGAGTATCTATAAAGAATCTTCAATCTGTGTGGGCACTCTGTTTCGACACTTTTATCTTGACATTTTCCCACACTAACTACCAGCAGCAAATACCTTTTTTTTTTTAGGGTGGAGGGTGATAATACTGCACTTGTAAGACTTTTTGGTCACTGTAAACAAGATGATGGATTAAAAAACACAAAGAAATGCTGCAAAATAACCTTTTCTCTGGCAGCATATCATGCCTCTTCTCTTTGGTATAATAGATAATGTGACATAACCTGCAAACAATGCAGGTTAAGTGCTGTAAATTACAATTTACAGAGTTTAAAATATCTTGTAGAATGCTTCAATAAATGCTAGTTTGAATGCCCTCTGCCACCTGTAAGTATATTCACCAGTTTTGATTTGGACTATATACATAATCAAATATTGCAAACATTCCGTAAACAAACACATGAAAAAAAAAACATTGAAACATAGCATTATAACATATCCATACACATGAATACTATTAGCTCACAATTAGAATGTATTTCTGATCTTTGTAAACATTGTGACTTATGTATATATACACAAAAGCAGCATAACACTGGACCATCTGTAAATATTACTGTGTGTTATTCATTTCAGGGGTTTCCTTCATATCCACAACAAATGTTACTCTTGGAATTCCAGTGGAACTTGAGATTTACTTGGATTCCTCATTTAATTAACATTCCACTGGAATATATGACCATTTCCTGCACCATGGGATTTTTAACGGGGTCTCTCTTCCTTTGCAAACTGTGTGAGAACATATGATACCATTTTTGTCAGATTTCCATAAAGTTCTTCTTTGCCTTAACTAACACTGAGAGAAACTCTTCAAAGAAATATTCTTAATTTGGCATCATGTTGTGTCTGTGTGTGTGTGTGTGTGTGTGTGTGTTTGTGGCGGGTGGGGGGGGGAGGGGCTTGAGACATATATTTGAAATGTTCAAATGTATTTGTTGTAATTAGAAAGATGAATACTGGGTTTTTCTAAACAGCAAAAACTGTACAATATTTTGAAAAAGAATATTTAACACAGCCTTATATAACATACCAACATCCTTAGAGAAATGATGACCATGCTAAAACACCACCTTAAAAGTATAAAACTAGGTGTGCAACAACAGAGGACTTCAATTACCTGAGTACCTTCCCTTTTACACTGAAGTGGATTTAAGTCAATGCAAAACAAATGAGATACCATGCCCGAAAGCGTGAACAGATGCCTCAAAATAGTAACATTAATCATTTTTTAAGCCGAGCCTACGCTTAGTCTACTCACACTGACTTAATCCGAAAACTTGGTGATGAAGTTGCCCACACATGTGCCACTGAGTGCACCCAAAATCCACCTGGCTTTACATAGGTGATTAAGGCTGTTCTGGTAACTACTGTAACTTACCCCGGTTTGATGAATGCACAAAAGCAGAGCACAATACATTTGCCAAAACAAAACGAAAAAGTAAACAGAAATCCAGATAACAACAGTAATGGCAGTGGAAAAGAAATAAGAAATGGCAGTCTGTTTACATCCTTTTACACATTCACTGTGGCAGGTGGTTGGTGAAAGGGTTGAGAGTATTTGCCACAACAAGGAGGGTCATCATCCCTCAAATAAAGGCTGCCCAGCTCACAAAAGTGATACACCCTTTTTGCCTTGAGCTTCATTAGTCGGCAACGTTCCAGCTCGATTCACAGGAGATAAAACTGGCAGTGTTGATGCATGCAGCCATCCCCTCCAGACCACCCTGAGACTGTTTCATGATTTGTTTTTTTCCCCCAGTTTTCATCTCTATACACAGGAGGTCACATGACTGTCTCCCTCTCCTCCTCCACCACAGGTGAGGGCTTCTCAGCTTCGCAGGGCCGCGTGTGAACAGAGTGCTCCTCGTCAGGCATGTGAAGCTCCTGTCCCGATGAAGGTATAGAGTTCTCAGAGACAGAGCCGTTCTTCACATACCCGGGGAGGTTCCGGTGCCCATTCACAGGCACCGGTCCCAGCCTCGTGGTGAGGTGGAGGGCCAATGGGCCTCTGGCGGTGACGTTGGTAACACTGGTGTGTGACACCATAGGTCCATAGCTGTATGTGTTACTGCCACTCCGAGCCTTTCTTTTGAAGTCCAGGGCCAGAGTCCTCCTGCTCCAGGACTTTTTGATCTCAGCTTGCACCTTAGAAGAGAAGAAGTTATTTAGCCATATAAGAGCTTAAATATCAAACATATGTTTGTAGAGTATAATGCAAAACTGTCTTACCTCCCCATTGCAAAAGCAGTATATGATTGCCACTAAGAATCCCTGGAAAAGAGTAGAAAATTATTTTACTCACAAAATCCACAAGTTTCCAGCGATGTTTACTGAGCACTTAACGTGACATTTTAGCTGTATAATTTGTTTGGTATTTTAAATCATTAGCCACCTCTGTCTTTCTCTTTATCTTAATTAAGATCTAACCACAGTCAGATACATCAACAACAAGCAATTATGGGACATGAAGTAACTGATCCCTTCCAGTGTTTTCAGTGATAAAGACATGTTAACCCTGAGGACCGGTAAAATCCTGATCAGGTCAATCTGATTTGTTCAACTTGAAAGAATAGACTGATATTTCTTTTGGGACCCTCAGAGTTAGATTAGCATATCTGGCATTTCTACCACAGCTTTACCTGGAAGGAGTTGAACAGCATCTCGTAGTGCATCTGAATCAGCCAGGGAACTCCAGACACCTCTGTATACGGCATGGCATTGAATATGATGTAGTGGACACCAAAGAGTGGCATCAGCACCAACGTGGACTTCAGCAGTTTTCTGTAACCGTAACAGAACATTTCATAATCTTAATAAAAAATACAGTAGTTTGCCAAACCTTTTGCACACAACGAACAACAATGAATTTTATCAAGCAAAAAGGAAAAAGATTCTCGATTTCCAGCTTCTCAAATGTGAGGTTTGTCTGCTTTTTATTTCAAATTGAATATCTTTAAGCATTGCTTCATCAATCAATTGGAAGATGTCTCTTTGGGAACAACAATTAGCACATTTGACCATCTTCCAACATTTTTCAAACAAACCCCTCTTTTCAATCTATTAAAACGAAAACATATCTGACTGATTAATCGTTAATGATAATTATTAGTTGCAGCCTTACTTTGGTTCATGACAGCCAAAGGACATCGTTGTATAAGCTACTATTTCTTATCCCCATAGAACCTGTCTCAAAATGCAATGAGAGTAAATATATTCCTGGTTTTATTCTATCATATGATGAACGAATCAAGAGGAGCAGCTGGTCTTGTCAGGCTCAATGACAATAATAATTTTGCCAAATGCTGGTACTCAGTACCTGTACTGTTGTCTTGTGTCACACCTTCCAGCATTTGTTTCTCGTAGTTTAGTTGCCAAGACTCTGATGATGTTCAGAAATAACATAAAATTAACCTGAAGAGAAAATAGAAATGTAATGATATAATTAAATGTAATTAATTAAATTGCGAACATTGTAAGTTGTCTCATCCAACAGCTGTAATACCCCAGGTGCAGTGAAACACTGTCATTTCTTACATAGCAGGGGAAAGGTGCAAGCAGGGAGCATCTACTCACCACTACAGCTGCCAGGATAGGCACTTGATATATCCATTTCAAATTGCCTGCACTTAAGTCCCAACACCTGCAGTACATAAACAACGACAAAGCAGGGATCAGCCGGATATAAGGATGAAGCTGCTAGGTGTGATGATCCGTGATCCTTCTGTTCAACTCTGGGGTCTCTAATGATCACTAACATCATTTCACTAAATTATAAGATTTAGATAGAGCTTTACACAAGACATTTACTCCTCTCTAAGACTGATCTTACGGTTCTAGTCGTATCATATGAAAGCGTTCAGAAGTTAAGTCAATTTGACAAAAATAAATATTTCTGGCCTTAATTCCTCACAAGTTGATTTATTACTCCTGGGATTCATATAAAGCTCCCTTCATGTTCAAGGGGGCTTTTATTAGTTGGTATCAAAACAGATCTCTCGGGCCTAAACTATCACGTGTCATAAACTAACTAGAGCTGTAGCTACCAATGAGGACACTGAGGTCATCTCCTTCTGTAATTTTGTGGCCTTTAGCGATATGATCAATACACCTGTGGTATTTACAGTAGATAAGACTAAGAGATAAGAGTCCCTATTGTTTGACCATGATACAGGACCAATGTGGAGACTACAGATAGTACCCGTAAGGGGGGTTTAGGGTCCCCTCTTGAGGCAGTTGTCACCCTGACAAGGTGTGAATGTTCAGTAATAGAAGTCAATCTTTACTACATAAACCCATGGTCTGCTTATTAATCAGGAAATGTGAAGAATACCAATATTTTGGGCTCATTATCTTTGTTTTCTTTAACTTATATCTGTGTGAGATGCTGCTGTATATTCACTATATCTGTTGGGGGATACTTGCCTGATCAGATCAGCAAAATAAAACTGTTGACGCCAAAGATACATTTGCAATTGCCTTCTTTGCTTCAAGGAACTTATCACCTTTGTATTTCTGAATTAAAGCTTAACAAGAACAAAGAGAAGTATAAAATGTATGCATGTCACTTACTCTGTGTCTGCAAACGTGGCTCTCACAGTTGCCCAAACTGTCACAAACATAGCTGGCACTCCTGAAAAAGAATAAATTGTTGTGGTAAAATGGCCATCACTATGAGAAATAATTCCATAAATGGTTCCATAAGAATTCCATAATTTGCTCACATGGGTAGAACTTGGGTAGCACAGCATCCACATTGTATGCGCTGTGCTTATGTAACTTATACGCACAGTGTGTACAATGCAGGAACTGTAACGCCCATATTCATGCAGTGCTTTAACACATTTCCCATTGTCCTCAGAAAGAGATTTGACAGCACCTCCCATTTTCCCCCCAAACATTTTTGCATACTAATTAGACAATCAAAAATTAAATAACTTACAAATAAATTAATAAGCATTGTATTAAGTGTACTAATCATATTGTAACCGGGTGCATTCACGTAGAATGGAAACGAAGCAGAACTCACCCCATCCAATCAGGGTAAATCCCCACAGATACTTTCTGTCTGAGAAGAAGGTCATAAAGATGAGGCTGTGGAGGTACAGACCCTCCACAAGGATCCAGTAGTAATTGGTAGCCAGAAAGTACATGAACAAGGTCACAACCACCTTGCAGCCAATCTATACACAAACATCAGAGAAGGAGAACAGATTAAATCAATACCCACGTTGACAAAAAGTCACAATTTCTGAGTACTTGTTCAAATATATGTTGTATCTTCTTTATCTCTCATTTCTCCTTTCTGAAGTAGCTCCACCATAAAGCCAGTATGAATTATGTATATGGTGGTGATCACACTTTGATTTCAGCTATTCTTTGATATGTTATCAAATAATGTAGACAAAAAGTTTTTGACTTTTGATCATTTTTCACTTTCCACTTTTGTAATTGCATTAATAGATTCAGATGTGTTGTGTTGTGTTGTTATGTGTATGTTAAATCCATAACATTTACACTGCACATCATTAACTTGCTGGGAGTGAACAACAAAGTTTGCAAGTGGAGTATGTATTCAATTATAGTTATAATATTCCACTGCACATTACTGAATACATACATCCTTGATGTAACCTGGAATAAATCAGACAGCTCCAGCTGATTCAGAATGCTGCTGCTAAAGACCTCAATATACCAAGAAAGACCAAGAAAGTGGATCACGTCCTTCCAGTTTTCAGAACTTTGCCCTGGCTTCTTGACTGTCAAAGAATGGATTTTATTATACTATTGGTTTAAAAAGCACTGAATAGTTTATGGACAAAATACATTTCTGACATTTGGAGCATTCAGTTTTTATGCACCTCATATCTGGAAAACTTTCTGCTATTTTGAATCAAGGCTTAAAGCTTTTCTATTTGCCTTTACTCAATTATATTTGGCATAATTTATCCATCCATCGTCTTTTATGTGCTAAAGAAGTTTGGATTGCCTTGTCATTGAAAGGTGCCCTTTCCTTGTAGGTTAGTAACATTATTGAATTACTTTTAAATAACAGAACAATGATTATGGATAAAACTGCAAAACCCCAGATACGGTTCAATGCCAATATTTTAGCCACACAAGCAGCGTGGTTCTAAGGATGGCTGTGCTGGTCATTGACTGCCGTTAAATTTGCTACAGAAGTTCAGGGTCCTAGGAGGATCGATTCTAATGACTTTGTTGATCCTCTGAATTTTCATCTACCACTATCATCAGGTCAAAATCCTAGTTTGCCCTGTACTTTGGTTCATCACAAAAATTTGGAAGGTCAAACATTTTTACTTGTATTATTCAAGATTTCTAATCACTGCTTTCTTGTCTGCAACTCAGATCTAAAGGAAGAGAACCCCAAGTCAAAAATGGCAACACAGTTCTGCAGGAACTTCCTGGAAGGCTGAACTGAGATATTGCCATATTGATTTGCAATAACTGTACTGATGTATGTATGTTGTATATACAGTACAGCATGTGTTATGTAGATTAATATGTGGAAACTTTAGATCTTTTTCTTTGCCTGTTCTCATTTTTAATTAAATGATGTAACATGTTAAAGTCAAACTATTTATAATTAAATCATTAACTGGAATTCAGGAACAACTGATTGACTCATAATTATTTATTTCATACTAATTTATTCAAGTGAGAAGTGTTTTGGGGAGGTGGTTGTGAATTAGCATAACAAAGCACCTGGAGCTGAAATGAGGGGTTTGCTTGAATTCCTAGCGGGATGCTGACATGGGGCCGACCCAGAACCGGTAAGACCTGCCATACTGCCTGCTGCCATAAAGTCAACCTCCACACTGCTACATTGTCATGCCATGATTATTAGAAGCCAGTTCCTCTCAGTGCTCCTTTCTCTCTGTACTGATTACCAGTCTTATAACTGTCATTTGTCTTTTCTGACCAGTATGTATTCTAACAAGCATTGTTAGGCTACAGCAGGGGTTTTGCCATGACAGAGGTTTTTTAATTGTAGTTTTCACGCCTTTAATGGAGACACAGGCCACGCTGACATAAGGCCAACCCAGAACCGGTAGAGACCTGACAGGCCAAATTTGAGCAGGGATATAAAGCAAGATATAAAGCTAGACTATACATTATCCCATTGACAAAACCGGAGTTACACTGTGGCAGAGCGCAAGCTGGGATGATTTAGGTTTAGAAACTAAAACAAGAGGGTGGGGGGAAGATTGTTATTATTGTTAATCATTATTAAAAGCCAACAATGATTGTTCTTCTAAAACAGGACACCAACCTTTGCAACTCTACACAGCCATCCATTACCTTGACCTCTCCACACTGACCTTTTGATACGCTACATAAACAACACACTATAGTTCCTTTCTTGGCACTGAATAATTTAATGGATTGTGTACTGCAGAATCATCCAATATCAATGTAATTCCTAGGGATACTGGGATAGTTTTAAACTACTTTGTTTTTAATAAATGCAAAGGCTATTACATTTAAGAGAAATAGCACTCAAGGTTATGTTTACTTATTTTATTTATTTTGTATTCAAGTGCATTTAGAGCAGATATGATGCAAGGGCATATAATGAACGGACATAGGGCATTTGCTTTGAGAAGAGAAGATATATTTCTTTGCTCTCCTGACAATTTCATCCTAAAGCAAGTGTGAGAATCAGCCTACAGTGTACTCACCCCAACATTTACACATTTTAAATTTGTGCCTGTGATATTTACAGCCTGTTATTTGTCTCTGACATAGTGTCTTTATTCATTATCTACAAGCCCAAGCTTTAGTCTGGGCTTTTTGTTTGAAAGTGCTAACACTTTCATTTTTATTCAAGGGAAATAGAAAGTAATTGATAATTTGGAATGAATAAGATGCAGTTTTGAAACTATGGGGCATATCTAAGTGTAACATATGGGTAACAGGTCTTTAAAGTAGTTTTCAGCTGCCTGTTAGTGTGTTTGACACTTAACACATTTTCTTTTAAATTGGAGGTTAATGTGGATGTGTTTATTTAAAAAAATGATGTGACATGAAGGTGTCATACGAGTACAAAAACCTTCTACATACTAACTATGTAACGATTGTTAAGACAATAAATACAACCACCACAACATATAGTGATCTCAGGAATCGGGGCAGAGAATATTGGAAAACCGTAGGTGTCACGTCTGCGAGACGCAGTTTAGTGTTAATGTTAGATGTTTCAATTGCTTTTTGGACCATGTGAATTTCCCCTGGGCCCCGCTGGCTTGTATTGGAGAGTAGTGAAAATTGGGAGACACATTGCACAAGTAACTGATTGATTTCAAATTAAATTAAAAATGAATGAATGCATGAATGAATAAATATCCAGGATGGAAATGAGTATGATACAAATAAGCCTTTATTATTGGCAATATTTAAAGTGGCAGATATCTTATTATAGATTATTTCTGTTTGAACAGAATAATAATCCAGTTAGTACTATGTGCTGTGGGATTGACAGGATGTGTGGAAGTCCCAGGTGACCTACTGATTTAGTCAGCCATTGATTCGCATCCAACAACCTCCACGCTGCTATCCAGCTTTAACTGTTGCTGCTGTATTGTCATCCCATGATTATTAGAAACCAGTTCCTCTCAGTGCTCCTTTCTTTTCATACTGATTACCAGTCTTATAATTGTCATCACTATCTTTTCTTATCAGTTTGTATTCTAACCTGCATTGTCGGGCTACAGCAGGGGTTTCGCCATGGGGCAGCTTTTTAATCCGAGTTGTATGCCTTAAATGGAAACACAGGTCTGGGATTTGAATGCTTTTGTTTCTATGAAGATAACCTTTGTTTTAGGTAGAGATGTATAAAGCTGAGTTATTGCAAGTGAAGCTTTATTGCAAAATGTGTAACTTCCCAGAATAGACTGCAGTTTTCTTTTGACTAACTGCAATAAACCAAGGTATAAAAGATAGGTACATACAAATCAGACAGGTTGATCTAATTATAATGGAGATGCAGTCAAAGTCAAGAAATGAAATGAAATGTGCAAATGTAAGATGAATGATGAAAAGTCGATATTAGCACCAAACACTGTCTACACTATAATCTGTGAAATTGCCTGGTTATATAAGGTATTTCTCATCTAGATTTAGACAACTTTACATTTTTATTGATATATCTACAGTATATTTAGGATAAGGCCCCAACATTTTTTTAAAAGGGCCAATTTCCATTTTCATTAGGGCGGCAGGTCTTATTTGCTATATACACCAGAGTTTAAAGTATGAAAAAGCACAAACATAGATGTTCTTTCAGTGTGTCACATATGTCACCTACTTTAACGATGCAGTTTTAATCCAGTACAACTCAATTTGCAGAACCACAAGATAAAAGTGTCCACAAAATATATCCCCCAAATTTTTTGTTTGTGTATTAAAGCATGCATGAAAAGTACCCTGTCTTCACCCATTTTTTTTACTTGACTCTGAAAGGGAGAGCCAAGTGTTGGCCTCGTAAAAACTTGGCATGGTGGCAGACAGTACAGTTTATTTGCTCCAGCATTTGAAAAGCAGGTGAGACTTTGCAAAATACCACTTCCTCTTTGGAAGCAAAACGTTAAACGCCCAACTATTGGACAAGGCAAATTATCTACACATGTAATGAAATTAAACATGGAGGATTCCTACTCTGATG
The DNA here is from genome assembly GCA_036024295.1 of Nannoperca obscura. NCBI lineage: Eukaryota > Metazoa > Chordata > Actinopteri > Centrarchiformes > Percichthyidae > Nannoperca > Nannoperca obscura. The sequence continues at coordinate 29,175 of JAVQJL010066059.1, forward strand.
TTGTTTGGAGAAAGACGGAAACTCCTTTATTGGCTATATCATGTATAATATTCCTTAATCCTACCATAAATACATGTCGTGATCCTTGGTATAGTGTATCACGTAAAAATCCTCTCCAAAAAGAAGTTCAGTGAGTGTTTTTCTTCTCTTTTTTAATCTTTGAGGACAGAATGCTTTATGTTGATCCTATCTATAGGTGAGTTTTAGATGTGTTGGTGTACTTACAAACTGTGTTTTGTTGGCTGGCGGAGCCTCAGTGATGGACTTGAGATCTTCCACTGTGACTCTTTCCATGTTCTCTAAGGCCGATCCAGAGTAGAGCACAACATCTTTCACAAAAATACTTATAGCTCTTAGCATGTAGGATACAAATAGGTGCATGTGGATGTAGTTCCTGGTGCAGTGTAATCGTCTAGGGAGAAAACAAACAAGAGACGCAAGGTCAAAAGATAGGACATGAAAATTCTGTTTGTGTGTTGTTGTGTGTGTTAGTACGTGTGTGGAGGCACACCTTCATGTTAGTGTGCGGAGGGATTTTCACACACACACACACACACACACACACACACACACATAAACAATACTCATCCTAATTAGAGCCAGCTGAATTCCATGCTGACTATAACACATTCTTGAGATTTAGGGGCTTGAAACACACAAATATTGAATTGCTCCGCTCAAAGAGAGCTGTAAAAACAAAACTGCAAGCATGTGTTGAGAAATGCATGCAAATTTCCTTCCAGATAAGCACGAGTTTATCTGTCAAAAATGCTTCCAAAACATCCGGTTTGAGCGTTTACTGCAGAGTGGGCCTTTGAGACCATGCTCCAGTATTGTAATCAGGTTGCTGGATCAATGGTCGTAAAGGTTATGTCATTACAAAGTCAAGTAAAAAACAGTAAATGATCATATTTACTCAATATTCATTAGTGTTTCAATAAATTCAAACAGCCAACTTGAGCTAGAATTATCTGAAGTCTTGTAAAGAACAAATCTTAAACAATTAATACTGGACAAATAGTACACTGAAATTAACCCAATGCTATCCATTATTAACTATTTCTTTTCTAAAGCCTTATTAATGGGCTGAATATTTGATGAGCTACCCTTAGAGAGCTATTGATTTAAGAGTGGGCGAAAAGTAATCTAGCATATATTTCCCTGGTGAAAAATACTGAACACAACTGCTAATGTGAAATATCCCTTTTCTCTCCCTGGAAAACATTTATGAGCTCTCCTGTCTAAAAGCTGACATGTTGAAGGGGAGACATGGCTGGAGTGCTCCGGAGCACAGAGCCAGAATGTCAGATGGGCCCCTGGGATAACTTATTAAACTCATTTGGCCCATAGGTTTCCTGATGCCAGTTGGGAGTGTTCCTAAAGTCTTCTGACTGCTTGCCTGTATGGTAAGTCACGCTGGTGGGAACATTGGTAAACAGCGCCTTCACATCGATTCCTGATACTCCCCATGCTAAACAAAATAAGCAAATAATGACTAATCTGCCCTGCATTAATCAGCCATGCAGACTGCTGCTGCACAAAAACATGAATTCAACCTTGTTTTAGTGTTTTTCTTCACTTAGGCACTGTTGCCACTAAGGTCAAAGTAAGGCAGGATAAAGCTGATATACATCTGTGGCAAATCCTTTCATTTCTTACATTTCTACAGAAAGAGAAGCAAAGCAGTTCAAATACAATAATTGAGTATTTCACTCTCAGTTCTTCAGATCTTTTAAGAACCTCCTTTCTTTTCTTTGTTTCAGTGGGGACAAAAGTGAAAGAAGCACATGCTTTGGGGCTTAATAACTGTTATCTTTGTAAGCTTGGTGGAATTGCAAAATGAATATCCAAGCATTGGTTGTTGTTTGTCATCGAAATCAGTATGAAATCAGCATGAAAATAAGAAAGAACCTAAATGTCAGACAATGAAGCAGGCATTACATCAAGCCCAGAGGCAGACTCCTTCTCAAAGGTAGACATATCATAGTCTGTAAAAGTCAAAGTAAAAGTCAAAGGTAATGTTTCATACAGTTTGTATGCTTCATGTTGTTGACGTGAACTACGATAGACTGAATCGCATGCTTATACAGCTATGAGGAATTGATTTCATGATAAAGCCTCTTTTTTCCATTAAGTCATCATGAAATGAATATGCTCTGTGCTTTACTTCATGTTTGCGACTGATATAAAGTTTGCTATTGAAATGGCATGGTAAGAAATTGTGCCATCATGCCATTAAACATTTAGACTCCCTGTTTTGATCCCTTCTGCAATTGCTCTAACCTTATTTTCTGACCCTGTATCTAACTTCATCTCCTGGGAGCATCTGTGGTGAAAGGATTGATTGGAAAAATTCCAGTGGCAGCATCGACTCACCGGAAATATCCCAAGATGACGACAGCAACCATAAGTGATCCAAGAGAGATGGAATATCCCACTGTGTAGATGAGATATAGACGATGAAAGACCTCCTGTTGGAATAGGATAATTTGTTAGAAGATCAACAGGGCAGTGAAATGAGAGACTGAGAGGACTACAGCATATCTTTCATGTACTTTAGTGCTAGATGTACTGCAAGTTTCAATTAGATTACTGAATTTAGAAAAACAATATATTGGAGCAACAATAACATTAGTAAGTAGAACAGGTGGACTGTGGGGAAATATATAGTGTCAACTACAGAACACTGTAGAAAGAAATGTCCTGTTTTGTATGTTCGTACAGAACTACAATGAAATTCAGTAATCTATAAAAAAATTTAAAACAAAATGCAGTACAACTGTACTACAACTAACAACAAAGTAAAACTTTATATATATATATATATATATATATACTTATATATATTTTGTAACATAGGTTATAAAGTAATTTACATCCACATAAATTGAAAATAATTCAAAAACACATACAAACACAATGCACATATGAACATAGAAGGCATACAGCAACTATCCAGTGCACACACTTGAATTCATAGATAAGCCATCCTAAAAGATTGGGTTTCAGTCAATAGACAGCTGATTTAATGGGAGGGGGGAGATTATTCCAAAGTCTGCGTGCCAGGACAGCAAATGAGCAGTCGCAAGTGATTTCATTACAAAGAGCATGTTTTCACAAAGGGCAAACACAGATAAAGAGGAAAGTTCATATTATATTGGCATTTCTGCCCCCGAAATAAACGTGTGTTTGAAAATGCATTGCCACTTGGTGACAGAAATGTCTCAAACACCCAGAAGTTACTGATGGAAACAGCATCTGACATGGGTGGTGGAGCTGAGAAGAGGTGGGTGGGGCAGTTTGATCTTCCAGCAGTGAGCTGGCAGCCAGAGGACATTGTGAGAGGAGCCACTAACCAGACCCTCTGTGCGTCAAGCGACCAAGAGCCCAGTGTGATGTAACCAGATACTCCACTGCTGTTATCATTTAGCATCAGGGTCCTGTGCCAAAAAAATGTGTGTCTTAAGTTGTGGTGGTGGTCGCTGTGTGGAGCTTTCGTTCGTGCATATGTATTTGTCATTAAGTGCTGCAACCATTCCCTCAGGATTCCATCAACATAAACATCTCAAGTCAGAAAGAAGCTGAAGGGCGCCATGATGAGGTTATGCCCACATCCTCTACACCACATTCAAGCAGAGGAGAGGAAAATGTATGTAGGACAGATGATGTTCGTATAGTTTCATGGCAAAAATGAGATTATTGAAATGCTTCCGGTCCATAATAAAAAAATTAAATACACCTCATCAGTGTCATTATCGTACAAGAAAAGCTTGTTCATATACACACAATAACGGCTGAGTAAGTGCTATTTTTCCATTTACAGCCAGGTAATAGCCATTTCCCACCCTTCTTACAATACCCAGTAGTCCATTTTCACTGCCAGCGTAATGTTCTGACATCCAACCCTCACACAATGATAAAGAAAGAAACACTACGGGAGCAACTGCGATCAGGGTCATGATCATCTTGGTGATGATGGAAGTAAAAGGCTGCTGTGTTTTTTTTGTTTTATTTACAAACCAATTTTCTCAACATGCACTGTGGTGTGAAGGTGATGTCAGTGCTTCAGGTTAGACTTTTATGTTAACATTGTATATTACACATGGTTAAGTTTAATTAAAATGTTTGGGTAGTATAAAATATTTAACAATGTGTGGTTTAAGATAAAAAATATATAGTTAATGTTAAATTGTAATAGTGTGTCAGATCTGTCATATGACCCTAATTATACAGTACTTGTCCTATGAGTGTCTCCCACTATGATGCTTTTTTTTGTGTGTGTGTCTGCTTCTTTGAAATGTACAACCATTGTACTGCATAATGTTAAAATACACAACAAGGAAACAATGACTGATGGGACAGGCACGAAACAATGATCATTCCCATGCTAGCTCTGTCATTGTAATTGAGCAATAACAGTTTTCTTCAATCATAACAACAGCAAATGAAAATGATTAAATACAATTTTAACCAGATTAGCCTTAGACTATTCAAGAATATACTTTAATGGGAAGCATAAAACACACAATATGGCCAAAAGTATGTGCTTGTACTTATTCTGTAGCTTTTTTTCATGGTTTGGCTCTGGCAATGTTACAATGACAATAGGGCACTTCCAACTTTGTGGCCACAGTTTGCGGTCAAAGTGAGGTCCATAAAGAAAAGACTGTCCGAGTTTCTTGACTGAAGATCTGGACTGGCCTGAACAAATCCCATCAAGCACCTTGAAGGCACCTGGGACAGGTTGGACCGCCGACTGTGAACCAGGTGTTATCACCAATCACACATGCCCGACCTCAGTGATGCTCTTGTGGCTGAAAGGGAACAAATCCCTGCAGCCAGGTTTCAAAATATTGGAAGATGTCCTATATGGGTGTAATGTTCAGGTGTCCATATACTTTTGGCATTTGATATAAAAACATTTACAAGATTGAAGAAAAGAAAAAAAACCCCAGAGACATCATAAAAAACAGGGAAATTTAAAGGTACACAACTTATACTTGCTAGCCTCAATGGCAGTGAGACAAACATTTTTGTAGTTTCATTACATCATTACATCATCATTACCGCAACATCAAAACACTGCACGGTCCTTGGGTCTCAGTTTCTTCTTATTACTGTCTAGTTGCTGTGAAGGCGGCTTTGAGGTTTAGTTATGATTGGTGAGTTCTTAGTTTTCTGTGAATGGAATGATTTCTGGGAAATTTTGCAATTTCCTATTAAGACTAATGTGACACTGTTTTCAGTTCATGTTTGAACGGACATTTAGATAATTGCAGCCTCATATTATCACAAAGCAACCACATTGCCATCCTGTCATTATCTCCCCTCATCATCATCTTGACATTTCATTAAATATGATTAAACTTTATTGTCACTGTACATTACTGAGGGGGCATGTCGAAAGTTTTTTTTACACATTTTAAAGGGATTGTAATTGCAGGGTAAAATGGTGCAATAGTTGCCAACAAGGTTGTAATATTTAAAGTGTGACAATTTACTCTGACAATGTATTCACCAAGGCTATTGCTCTTAATTATTGTGGAGGAAGGAACTGTAACTGTGTCAATGAGCATGTAAATGGGGATGAGACGGATCTCACCGTTTCATGGCTATGGTTGTAATGGTAGAGGAATTTTGCACATTCGTTATAATTGGCCCATGTCTTGTTGGTTGTGACCTGCTCCCACGTTCCGTTGTTGTCACACCGACGGTATGCTAGTCCTAGACACCAAACAGAAAAGTCTATTTTTAATTACAGATTTTGCCAGTTGCCAACACAGTGAATTACTTATCCTCCACTTGTTTCTTACATAAAGCTGCATAATTGTATAAATTGCAAATAAGGTTTCAGAGGGAGCCCAATATATGATTGCACAGTACACAGTAGCACCAAGACCTGGTGCTCTTTCAGAAACTAAAAATGAGCTCCAGCGTTAAACTGCTGACTTTATCCAGGGCCAGTCTTACCTTTATGGTTGAAGTCATAGATATACTCTGGGCAGGAGGTTGATACAAGCTTTCCCGGAGGCCCCTCAGGCCAACAAACAATGCCGTCCCATTCTGGTGAGCAAAAACCATCTGCAGAGACAAACAATAGTGCTGACTTTTAAAAATAGAGCCACAGAGTGCTGTTCTCCCTTGGATTCAGCTGTCCTTTAAAAGGTAGGCCAGATACATGAACTTTGCATATTATGGAAATTAGCACTTTATAGCTGCTGTGTAATTTGCGGAAAGTCTGACTATAAATTAGACCTTCTTTTGTTTTGTTGAAAAAAAACATGGGTCACCCAGAGAACAAACCGTCCAGCTATTGTAATATAATTAAGACTCGTAATCATGGAATTCCCAGCATGCAGATTGTCCATTGAATCTATTGCTTTCATGAAGGCTTGTTTGTTAGCTACAGCAGATTTCAGTAACTGCTACATTGTTGATAGTATCATACTGTTTTTATGTTGTATGGAATTGGTTTCAGTATGGATCTCATTTTAAAAATTCCATGAAACACTGGCTTTATTGTAGCATCTATTATGTCAAAATAAAAGTGCTGTGTTACTTTTTTTCCTCTTTGTATCATAAGGTTGTTTTTGACAATGCAATTCAACTTTGTTAAGGGTGCAACTAATAATTATCGATGTTTTTCTTCAAATGATTCATTTCCAAATAATTGTTTAATGGCTTGGTCTATGAAATTTAAAAAAAATATAGGAAAATAATGTCCATCTCAAGTTCTTCAAATGTCTTGCTCTGTCTTACCAAAAGTAAAAAACTCTGAGATATTCAATTTGAAATAATATCAATCAGCTTATTTACATATCTGAGAAACTTCAAACAGAAGCTTTGCTTGGTTAAACAACTGTCATATTTGATCAATTATCAAAATTGTTGCCAATTAATTTTATATTGTTTAAGGAATCAATTCATCAGCACATCTTTTCAGCTGTCAACTTAATTGTCGAGGAGACTATCTCATCTCTTGTTAATGAATAAACATTACCAGGTAAACCCATTTTACATCCTGTAATTACACTTATTACAGGACTGGCTGATCAAATGAAACGTTCAATTCATTTCTATTAAAGATAAACATTTTGATTGTGGTGAGGAAGATATAGCATGTAAAAAGTTTTCCTGAAATTATTATTATGTGATATTTCAGTATTTTCCTCACTCTCTTGAGACTCCTACAAGATAGCTGACAGTGTGCGTTTCCTGAAGATCACAAAAGCTTTGACATCTATTTTCAATGAAGAACACAGTAAGTACATGAGGCTTTGTAATAATACATCTATACTTAGTTCAGACAGAGCTGCAGGTTCAAAGGAGGAAACATGAATAGAGCCCCTTAATTGTCAGCTAAACCGTGGACCTCAGCCCTCTGATAGTGGGAGCAAAGTCCCTTTCACCACAGATTCCTGGCAAAAGCCTGCTGTATGGCTTGGCATTTATGTTGTATTATTGAAAACATCTGCCCCACTTTGACCACTAATAAGTAGCTAAGGATAAAACTAAAACTATCCTCTCTTTGCAGTAGATCCATTATGTTCCCATTCCTGTAATCAAACTTACAAAGAAACATCTGAAGCAATGACGACATGCTTTTTATTTGCCTGTCACTTGGAGCACAAAATTAAAGAGCAGACTGAGTGGAGCTGACTGATTTCTACAGATCTCTGGTGGGAGAAAAACAGCGTTTAGCTTCGAAAATCACACTGACCACACATCCTGGGAGTAAAAGTAGAATTGCTGTTCACTATTGCCATAGGTTTTATTACCATAGGACCACCTACTAACAGGCTTAAATTAAACACCAAAAACACACACATATATAACTTCCCGTACATTTCTTGACCACGATTTAAATATAAACGTGACTATGGTGGGACTTTGGTATTAGTGATGTCACTGGTGTTTTTAATAAGGTTTTCGTTCCCCCCCAACTCATTTGATTCTGACCTGCAGATGTCAAAACACATATTGCATTTTCTCATGATACATGCAACCTTTTATAATGATGGCTGATGTTATTCTACATCCTAGACCACAATCTTGAAGGCTGAGCTATTTTCACACTGCAAGGTCTGGGGCATTGAACCCACATCCCTCCACTGTACTCTCCAGGCAAACCTCAGTGTTTCCCTCAATGAAAACCTTGTCTCACTCACGTAATGGAGACTTTTGTGTATTTAAAGCACAAATGAGAAAAAAAAACAAATAGATAAAATGTCGAAATACAAACTAAACTGAGGTTTTAGCCTCACACGGGACATTTATCCTCATCTCAATGAAGCAGTTGCACGATTGTTTCATTACTCAGAACCAATCGTACGTTTCACACTAGCATCACTCCACATTTCTTATAATAGCTCAGAAAACCACAAGTTTACAGTGCCAGAAAAAGACTCTGAGGGTGGTCAGGCAGAACACAGGAAAGATGAATACAGATGTAAAGCCAAAGTCCTCAAAAATGCATGCTTGCTGCTATTCTTTGAGTTTACCTCTACCCACAGATTCAAGGTCACACCACAATACAGGAATAAAACAATGTGTTGAATTCTGTCCAAATCCTAATGACCATTTCACGGAAAACGCTTACATGAGTCACCAGAAAGTACAAGTTATGCTTTCCTTGAACTTTATCTCAAATCTTGACAGTCGCCTAAATTCTACTCAGAATCACAGTCAAAACCACCACAACCCAGATTGTAAATGATTTCCACATTACATAATTACAAACAAACAACCAGATGAGACACTTAAGTTCAAATCAAGTTCAAATGAAGTCGAAGCAATCCAAAGTCTCAAATCAAGCACATTAAATGAGCACATACGTGCTTACCCAGGCATATAGTACAACCACACCGGGGACTTTTTTCTTCTTTATTAAGGTAATGTTTATCTTAATTCATTCAACTGTTATGTGATTGAACACACATGTGCAACATTCCAAAAGAGGTCAGAAAACAGCCATCCCATGCAGGATGAGTCACATCAGATATGCAGATCAGCTCTCATGTGCGGCGGTACCCCCAAAACACCACCTCAGGTCTTTCACAGAATCCCAGTCAGACATTCCTGATGGACTTGTTAAGAGTCCAGATTTGGTATCATCCTCCCTGATGTACAGACTGAGAATCTTGCCCATTAATGAGAAAAAAGTGCATTGCATACTAACTAATATTTATATTTTAGTTTAGACTGTCAATTTAATCATGTGAAACATAGATAAGGAACACATACTCACAGCTGAGAAGCTTAAAACAGAGAATATCTGGCATTTCCCTTGATAAAAGACTTAAACAATTACTAAAATCAACTTATTGACACCACACTGCATAGATAAATGGCAGCAATTTCATTGACTCACATCTGCAATTAAAGGAATAGCTCACCAGGTAACAAGATACAGTATAACGTGTATCCAGGCTAGCTGTTTTCAGTCTTTAAGCAAAGCTATGCCACTTGGTGGCTGTAGCTTCATATTTACCAATTTCATTCATATTTCATATTTACATTAACCTTCTCATCTAACTCTCTGCAAGAAAGCAAATAAGCTCATTTCCCAAAATGCCAAACAATTCCTTATGTAATAATGAAATTTGATTTACGTGCCACTCAGTCAAGATTAGATAGATTGACATTCAAATTAAATCTACGAGCATTTTGTAAACAGTTGCAAATGAGCTTGGAGGTGGCTGGTGAAGTGTGACACCAGGGTTGCCAGTCACTAGGACATGTCAGGATGAATTAGGCATGATGGTGGTCAGATGAGCAGCATAGACTCTCATCTGAAAGAGGCCTAATGTTAATGTTTTGAATTAGCATCTATTCCCATCCTGTTAAATACGTTTTGAGAAAAGACACAGTGTTGTTATATAAACCCTCCACATCTTACGCAAGCTGCTGTTCGGCGCCTGCAGTTCTCAGTAGTAGCAAATCTGTCATATTTTTTTTAATCCAAAGATTTGTGGACATTTATGAAAACCATGAAAAGTTGGGAAATACCACACGGGGCCATGTAGCCTAAGTAGTGGGAACAGTCAACAAAAGCTTTTGTGCTCTTAGCCTGGATGTAAACATTTTTAATTATATGTTTCATTTACCATGGGTACCGTTTGGAGGGTCAAAGAACTCAATGTGACCACAATGCACTGGGGTCAAAGAGAAAATTATATGATTGGTTTGGCTATGGAATCCAAAATCCTCCTCTGAACAATCAACTGGTAAAATGACAGCGACCACAGCGGGATACAGTAGATGCTGGGGTCTGCTGAAAAAGTGTGCTCCCCAGACTTAATAAAAACACAAATACCAATCCAGCTTTTTCCTGATACTCCTCTTACGTGTGATGGCATTCCCTGTCTTGTACATTATTTGTATTTCAAATATGTGTCCATGAGGTTCTCCTCTGTGTAGCCCCTGGGGGATTTATTACACTCTCCACTGAACCTCTTGCTCCAGCTGGAATTCATTGGGGAGCTCCCTCAATAGCTTAGCCTATTCTGACAAATAAAACCATTTTGCTGCAGTAAATGGCCCAGTCTCCTTTGACACAAGCATCTCTGACAGACATCTTTTAAAAGCAACACGTTGCAGGTAGTGGAAAATCATACTATTGGAAACCTAATCAAGGCTAATGAAGTGGGACATTGCCATCACATGAGCCCGTCACAATCTCACACATTCTACATAATTTGTTTCCACCCGTGTTGCTAAACTAGGCATTTTGGTCGATATATACAAACCATGATTGACAGGTTTATAGCTTTTATCTGCTATCCAACACACTGGATTAATTGGGTGATTTGTATTACAAACATCAACCCTTTGTCAATACACTATGGCATGACAAAAATCATAATCTGGTTAAAGGGGCAAACGAGGGACCAAAAGCTATCAGCTCTTGAGCGATTACAGATGTTCTTGCAAAAAACTAAGACATCCCACAATATGCTTAATTAACTGATATTTTCTCACATTCTTGCTATTCTTTAGCCATGCTAGCAGCGCATCTGCAGTCATCATTTTGTCCACACTGATCCCCTGACTTTCCCTCTTGGCCCATCATGAGGTTGTTGTTTTGATTTTGAGTGAAACTATTGACTGGATTGTTGAGATATTTGGTACAGACGTTCAAGTCCCCTTCAACTGTAATAACGGTGCTGATCTTCTGACCAAAACTAAAGACATTCTCATCAGTCTCAGCTGTACCTTGTGTTCAGCGCTAATTAGCAAATGTTAGCATGCTAATGTGGTAAACTAAAATGTTGAACATAGTAAACATTATAGCTGCTAAATTAGCATGTTAGCATTAGCATTTAGCTCAAAGCACAGCTGTTCCTTACAGTAGGCCTACCATTAGAATGGCTGTATACTGTTTTGCTTATTTCTTTACTCACCAAGAATCTTGTGCTTGGACTTGATGTTCCCCTCACACTTCCGTTTGGCTCTGAACAACAGGTCTATCTGTTCCTCTTTCGTCAGCACATCATCTGCATAAACCTGCAAAAATAAACAGTAACATGGAGTTAATAAAGGGAAATATTTAAATGTAAATGGCAGTTTTGTGCAAGATGTTTTAAACCAAATGCTCCATCAATAAATGACATCATTAAGCAATATGATGATTTCTGGGCTGCCAGAAGAGCCTAATTCTAGTGTGTTTGGGCTTTTTTTCCTAAACATTTGTGGTCCCATCTGGATCTGAAGCAAAGGTTCTGACTTTGTTCTAGAAGTCAAAATTATCATGAAATGTATCAGTTGGCAAAATATGATTTAATCAGCAGTGAAATAGTGTAGTAGGATACAAAAGTATCCACATTAAAGCCTGTCATTGAAACTAAACGGAAATGTCATAAACGGCAGATTTTATATAATTACACTGAATCAGCACAATTTCTCCCATTATATAAAAGGGTGCCTGGGATTGAATTTCAGTGGATTTTACTATATTTAAACAATGTTACTTTAAATGACTACAGGAAACAAGACCACATGACATTTTCTTTATTCATACAATATTTGTACAACATGATTTTGTTCTGTACATGTAAAGTAAGCACAAGAAAACTTTTGCTTTGATTAAAGGAAAAAAATAAATGAGCTAACTCAAACACATTACTACAACAGTAGCAGTAGTAAAATGACTGTAAACCAACAGACAGAGACCCAAGCACAAGGATCACACAGAAGCAAAGGTAAAGTTCCAAAAAAGGCTTTACTAGCAGGTTCAGATAGGAAGAATCCAACCTGAGTGGTAGGCAGTGGTACAGAGAAGGAATAGGCAGAAGCAGGTCAAAAATACAAGCAATCAAACTGGTGGGAAAAGAACAATGACAGGAAGTAAATCCTAACATAACAGTGAGAAGTGCCTTCAAAATAAAACTGTGACCAAAACAAGAGCCTTGCTGGGGCAAGACAATGGCAATCAAAATGTGTTTACTGACAAAATTATTACATGTGGAACTATACTTAGAGATCAAATAAATAAAGTGAAATATAATATCAAGACACACCATTCTTTGCAAAGTGAGTGACATACTTATAAAACAGTATATTTGTCAGTATTTAAAACAAGAAATCAGAACACTGTTCCATTTCTTGATGATCAACACACATGTCACAGTATGCATTAACAACATCAATTATGTTATTCTTGCGGACAAATCTGAGACCTGATTAAATAAATCCAAATATAATTATCTTAAAATGTATCTCAATGAGCTTAAAGGGGACATTAAATCTATATTATCAATAGTTTATCATGGTACAAATTCACATAACAGGCACCCTTTCATTACTGTCTCCTTGAAGAGCCTCTTGTTTACCTTACATTACCATCTAAAACTGACAGTGTCACAGTGGAGGTCCAACCTTGACAGATGGCTGGTTAGAGTGACATCTATCCAATATGTAAGGCACTCTGCAGTTGTGGTATTGATTAAGTAATGAGTAAACTTGCCTTGCCTTACAACTATTAGAATTAGTGTACCATTTAGCCAAGACAATGAGTTGTCCTAGCATTTTCATTAGTTAAAAGATTAAAACTTATCTCCTCCTGCACAGGCTTGTGAGAGATGATAGCCAGGTGGAGCAGTTGAATATAGCTATTTTGTGCTTTACCACTTCCCCCCAAAAAGATACATATTCATCTAAACATTAGATTTCTTAAACCAAACCAATTGCATGCATCAGAGAGAAGAAGGGTTTTTATGAAAAATAAATGTGCCCCACACACCCCTAATATGGTTGCTTCCAAGACCTAAATTGAATCGCCAAGACTTCAGTTGGCAGTAGGCACATTGAGACAATGTTGATTAAATGTTTGTAATGCAATGCTGAAAACGTGATCTAAATTCAATGTTGATTCAATGCAATGCAGTGTTTCTATATTTAAACTGACTGCTGTAGAAATGTTTATAAAGTAGATTTCTCAACCATATACCAGCCTTTCTGACCATAACTCAATGTTGATTTAACTACTTTTTCTATCTCTAGACATGATTTCAGCTTCATGCCTGCGTCACAACCCTTTAACCACTTCTTGCTGCATCGCTGGTCATAGTGCTGCGGACAGCACGTTCTAAATCCTTCGGTGAAATGTTCCTCAAAATGTACACTACTGACATTTTCTCAAATGGAATATGAGTGAAAGCTACAGGGTGGCCTGGATGTTAGACAGCCTGTTCTATATGTGGAAGGTCAGATTAGATTGTACTTTGACCACAGCGGTCCACCTGTCAAAGTGTTCATGAGCAAAAAAGTACACATTTATTTCTGTCTTAACTGTCATGAAGCAAAGAAAAGTTGTAAAAGACAGTTTTTCCTTGACTAAACAGTATCAGATTCACTCATTATTTATTGTCCCAGCTTGTATTCCTGTGGTCATATCCATTATGTGATCACTAATCTGACATGACAAAGTTATAACATGAGCACAAATGACATTTTTACTCCCAACATTTTCTTACACATTATATTTTCTCAGCTTTTGAACATTGTTTTTAAGAGTGGCGCGGTACCTCAGGTGTGGTTTTCCAGTCAAGGAAACATTTTCCATTCTAATAGGTCACACTGACTGGCTCGCTGTTTGCCCGTGGATCACTTTCTGAGCAATGACAAATGTGACTTTATTGAAAATGACCACATTCATTTTTAACAGAGCGGGACAAGAAAAGTGGAAATGAAAGCAAAGAAATTCAAGCCCAGTGCTAAGACTAAATCATAGATCAGTGCACAAATCACTATTCTACTACCATAACTACTCTGTCATATAGGGGTTATCATGTTTCTATGAGCCATACTGCACAAAAATGCAATATGTCTAAAAGTCAAACTAACGTGTATGCATGGAGGTACAGCAAAAAAAAAAAAAAGAACTCCTGATCTGTTTTTTTTGGTTCAGTGATGCAGAGCAAACCGTACAAATTAAAGACAGACGTTTGCTCCGAGCAGCTGACTCCCTGGCTGCAGTAGCATTTGTCAGTTTCAGACAGAAATTACATGTCTGGATGTAAAGAAATCTTACATCTATTAAAACAAGAAGTGGGCAGGTTTAGTTGGAGATGGAAAGTAATTTTGCCAAGAGGCAGTTTAGTCTCAACATACAGAGAAGAAAAATACAAAAAGAGACAGCGAGAATGTCGAAGTTAAATTAATACACAGATACTTGTAAAATGTATTGTTTCCATTTTCAAAAAAAGGTAGTTTTTGGACACAATTTGAAATTCAAGATTAAAGTGAGAGTGACAATGCACTGAGAAAATGTTTCAAAAAGCCAATGATTTAAAATGCAGTGAAGTAGAGGTGAATGATAAAAGTGGTAAAAAAGGGAAAATATTAAAGTACCTTAAATGTTTACTTACAGAAAATATAGTACTTGAGTAAATATACGTAGTACTCATGCAGTTGCTGTTGTAGAAGTGCAGTACACTAAGCTGTATCTACAGTTTAGCTGCAAATGACTTGAGAGCCAACTGCAGCAGAACAACGTTTTTATTCCTTCAATACTTTCTGAGCCCTCCCTGGTGCCTGTTTGTCATCTGAAATAAGCAGCTAAAGAACTTCTTAATTAATCTGCACGCTGAGACGAGGAGTTATTTGGAAACAAAGACGTGCATACATTGTCTCTGATGCAAGTGCGTAATTTCATGATGTTAAAATGAAACTGTAAATACCAAGCCGTCGTGGATTTGCTGCACACAAAACCATAATACCTCAATCCATCAATATTTTCACTACTTTCAGTCCTGAAATAAGGATGTCCAGTCTGAGAGCTGAATAAGGTTACAGAATGAAGACATTTATGGCTTTGCACAGCAAACAACCACAGATGGAACAACATTTGACCGCAGGCGAACAAGGATAGATACTACCTGTTTGCTGTACTAACTTTGCCAATATAGAATATTCCACTGAACGCTCCTGAGACGTTCACACTATTTTCATTTAAATAACTGGCTGGTGTTACTTTAGGTGAAAGCTCAGGCAACAGGAAACCAGAAACAGTGAATCCGGATGGTAACTGCTCTGAAAGGACAAACGTTATTATCATTACTGTATAGTACAGCATAGAATCTGTGGTTCTGCAATTTTGTTTTTTCATAGTTTCAATGGAAATTAAAAAGTTCCTAATTAATGTTATGCACCTACTTTATATGATGTTTTGCATTTTGGTTTTTAGTCATCAAGGTCATTTTTACTTCAGTCAAACGCTTCAAAGTGGAGTGAAATGTCAGCCAGTTTGCTACACTTTGAAATCACAGGGTGCACATTGGTTACAGCTGGCTTTTTTCTGCAAACATGGCATATGAAGCTGCTGTTGCAACACATCAATAACAAATATCTTAACCTTTACATCGCAGTTTGAGCCACTGGGAAACATTAAACTAAAATGAGGCATGGAGTTTTGGGGTTTATTTTCTTTCTCAAAAACCGGGGGAAATGTCTCCTTCATCCGCAGACTCCTGCTTGCAGGGAAGAGTATCATTTACCATTTTAAGAAGAGAATCCTGGGTAATAAGTGTGCCTCCTGATTATTTCTGAAAACTATTCCTCCTCCACTGGCCAGAGTCCAAACCTCCAAAGTAAACACAACTCTCACAGGGAGAAACATGGACATTCTTATTTACTGCATTTCATTCAAAACACAGTAATCTTTTTGTTGAATGCTTTTGAGTAAGAGCCAAAATAAAAAATTAGAAAAACACACACCATATAAATATGTGTGTTTTCATCACTGGTCGCTAGAAGACAAACTCTACTTCAATAAACCACAAGTTTCTATTTGTCTTCACAAACTGCGGCATGATGACTTAAACTGCAGCTCTCTGCAAGTATATAAGACCAATATTGAGAGAACTGTATTTAGGCTGGTGTTGAACCACTATGACTAAATAATGACACTATATAGTATAAGAGAGAGGGCACATTTATAGTTTAGTTTTAGTTTTCTAATTCCAGCATTTGGTTAATGAATTATTTTAGTAACTTACTACTAAGTTATATTTAGTTATAAAGGTTTAGCTTGTCTGGTACCACAAATGAACGTCATTAGTGTCGTGATCTGTTGATTTTTGAATATTTTGTAGCAAAAAGATAAAAAAAGATTTTTTGCATCGAAAACGGAATCATGTGGATAGACGCCATGTATACATTGAGTGGAGACGGTGGGTTTCCAGTACATTACCAACAGTCTTGATTGTGGACAGCCTTGTGCCTTTTTCTTTTTTTCTTCTTTTTTTCAAGAAAGTTGTGGTTGACCAAAGACATTTCCTGAAATGCCCTAAAGTGAATAAGAGAGTCACATGCTGGCGCTTGTGAGTGTTGCCCCTCATTAGGAAGCACAAAGCAAAAAACTTGAGTACCAAAAAGTTTAAATGAACCGCAAAAAAACACCACAGAGTTCAATGGAGTGTAATTATGTATAATAAGTTAACAGTGGATTGCGAGACAAAGTGCAGCCCAACAATCTCATTAGTAGTATCTCAGACCATGAAAAAGTAGTCTGAATGAAATAAAAGATCATGACTGAACAAAACTCTAATGAGGAGTGGATAATAGAAATCCACATTCAACTAGACAGTCGAACCAACATGACAGCAGAGAGTCGTGCATTTCTGAGCAAAAGGTGATGCTTGAAAGGTTTGTGACCTTTACACTCACCTCCCTAAAAGTCAAGTAAAAATTTTGTCTAACAGGATTAACACATTTCCACATTCATTCAATAATGGCTGGGTGATGCAGATATTTTAAATCACAAACAGTATATTTCCACACACAGAAAATGCACCCTGATAAACAAATATGTAGTGTTACAGTAGATTGCTTTCAAATGTATCTGCAATGATTGAATAAGTTAAGATAAATATGAATAAACAAAGATGAATACATTCATGTGAGGATTGAAGATTGAAAGATGTCGCTGCAGTTTTTTTTTTACCATTACATGGCATCAGTATCAAAACACAATCTCATTACGCACCCAGCTTATTGATTTTTGACAATGTGTGAATTATAGAATTTCTTATGCAGCAAAAGAAGGCTAAGCTGGGATCATTCAAGGAAATATCCTTAAATCCCTCAACAATGTTGCTATTTGCAACAGAATCCAACTCAAACCTGTTTGAGCAGCAGGATTAGACCGGTGAAAATCCAGCACATGACAAAACTCAACTAAAACTCAAACAGAAACCTTAACCATAAACTGGTTAAGGGATAAATAGCATAGATTGTTTTAGGTGTTTTATTCAGTAGAGCAGCCAAAGTATGGCCTAATTGTGATACTTCAGGGTTTGTAGGATAAGGAGATTGCAGGACATCATTTGGAACATTAAAGGCCAGCTGGATGGTAGCACTAGAGGACTGACGAAAGTCCATAAACTGACTCTGCTCAGTCACTGGCTGAGAGCCAGAACAACAGTTGTATATTGACTGCATCCCAATGGGTGCATCTTAAGTTTGTACAGGGACACGTTTTTTGCATGCTTTTAATATAGTTTGTTACATGTCATGTCACAAATTCAGTGATGTAGCTGAATGGAAAAACAACATTTACTGCTGTTCTATTTGCATCCTTTGTTTACACAATAAATCAATGTACCTGTATTATGGATATCCTGTAATGCATGGTGAAACGATCAATATGTGCATCATTGCAGATTTCTTTGCTAATGAGAACAAAGTACGATCTTGAGTATTTTACATAAATCTGACAGTTTCTCCTTATAGATACACACACTGATTGTGTTATGTGTTTTGATATGTTATGATTGTCAACATAAAACTCTCTCATCAGTTACTCGTTTAGCTGGAAACACAAACCATATTCATTTTCTCTATCACTTTAGAGTTTTCCAATAATGCCTCTCTCTGTTGGCTGATCCGTCGGTGAGGATGAGATTTTTAGGTGAATGGTCGTATAAAGTGAGACTTTCCTATCCAGGTCACACATCATCACATTGATGATAAATAATATACAGATAATATTTAATTTGGTCACTGTAAAGCGCCTCTATTATGGGAATACAGTCGAATGTTTGTTTTATGTACTTGTTTTGGTCATTTGCCATTCTTTACACCATAGGCTAACATTCACTTCCTTGTTGTTGGCTTATTTTCAAAATTTTGTCCCAAGGGCTTTTGGACTTTCCTGTACATTTTTTTTTCTCCACAGAATAGAAGAGTCTAGAAAATTATAACTCCGCTGAATCTTGTTTTTAATGGCCTGTCCACTATCTGGAAAAAACATGAATATGTTACTTTTGACATGTTGTACCGCATGAATGTTTTAGCGGATGAGGTTCCTGGATATTATAAACTCTATGAGTCAGTGCCACTCCTCTTCAACTGTGCAATTTGCATTTGATGATAAAAACCACAAACCACAAGACTGGTTGTCCTTTGGAAATGCTTGCAAACCACATTCTGACTTAAAGCAGCATTTAGTTCCTAATTATACCCTGCTCTGGTCATAAGCCTGAAGAACAGCACTTTTGTCCTTGATGGAAACATTGTGTGTGCTCTGAGAGGCAGCATACATTTCATACAGCCTAGATAGCTGTGATTGTGTTCTTCTCTCAAATTTAAAAAGGGCCATTCTTGCATTACATAAGTGATTTAATACACAAAGTACAGGCCATTCCTCCAATAAAGCAATACAAATGCAGCATTTCAATATTCATCAAAAGCTTAAAAACTAATAAAGGTTATGCAAAAATCTAATGCTCTAGACATTTCACAATATCTTAATGCATGTCACAAAAGTCTCAGCCAATAACACTTGTTGCAGACTGCTTGCAGGACAATGAATTACAATAAATGTAAATATAGCCATTTTTAATATATGGATTATGAGGACTTTAGGTTAAAAACATATAATTGAAAGTGGATTTATAAT
The DNA here is from genome assembly GCA_036024295.1 of Nannoperca obscura. NCBI lineage: Eukaryota > Metazoa > Chordata > Actinopteri > Centrarchiformes > Percichthyidae > Nannoperca > Nannoperca obscura. Next base: position 48,574 of record JAVQJL010066059.1, read on the forward strand.
CCATTAGAGCTTTATTTTTTTAGACGTAACAGATCATGTAGTTTTACGCCATACACTGCAGTATTAGTGGAACATGATACCCTCTCATCCTTTAAATCACAGCAGTTGAGGATAAACCACAAGATGTTGTCATAGTAGCATTCAAAAAGCATAATTCATTCATTGATTTTCAACATGAGAGAAAACACTGAGAAACTGTCCACTGCGTTTTGGCATCTTAGAAACAACACATCCACATTATATGTTGAGAAATGGAAAAGGTGATTATTTATGTTTTCCATTTGTTAGTACCAGCTGTAATAATGAATTAAAGTGTCACGTTTGTGGGTTTGTGTAATTACAATACTTCAAAACGCCTTGACCTACAGTAATTGTGAAAACAAAATAGGTGAGGTCACAAAAAGTAGGGCAATACAATATTTACTAGCACTGACAGCAGGTACATTCTAATGGACTCATCCATTTTTAAATTTCACCAGAATACTGCAAGAAAAAAACAGGATACGTCTTAAAGTGTCTGAAAGCTTTCCAATGGTAATTTTTTCTTTTTTACACAAAAAGTTTCATAAATGAATTATGAATTGACTGTTCGGTCACGTGGCCTGTTTCAGGTGGAACATCCAGTGTGCAAAGGTTTGTTTCTGTTCATTCATATCAGCGTCTTCATCGCTGCCTCAACTGTTTCTCAGTTTTAGCCTCAAATGAACGGCGAATCCACTTAATTTGCAAAACCTTGTTCCAGTATTGGAGCACTCGATCTGACTGTCAACAATTTAATTAGTTGCCTGCAGGGAGTTTAATAATTCATAATCCACTTTGTTTAACATCACAAAGCTATCACAAGTCTAAATAGATGTGTGTCAACCACCAACGAGCCATCATCAGCATTCTCGTCATGCATCATTCTGCTTGTTCAAGCTTGCTCCTGTTTTCATTATAGTCATAAACAAACATAATATGTATATGTGTATAATGTGAAAATATTTGACCCTCTTTTTCATTGATGGAGCTGTAAAATAACAACATTACTGCATATCTTTTGGATAAAGTGTCGAAAATCTTAAGGCTATTACAGTACTGTACATTGAAAAGATATTTCTGTGTTCTGAAATGGAGGTCAACACACCACCATACTCCATTATATGAAGATTAAAGCATTATCACAACCTGGTGACACCTTATGGTAGCTACTTAAAAACAAAAATCACTATCAATAAGGGATGCACAATATGACAATTTGTACTGTGAGTCAAGAAATTGTTTTGGTAGAGACTTTGCAATCCTTTTTATACTGAGGTCACCGTTTCTTAAATGTCTCTGGTTATATTGTAGAATTAATTCATGGAAATATTGTATTTACATAATATTTCATCAAATTAAAGAGCTACTTTTATTATTCATATATAAAAATTTACTGAATTAATCAAATGGGGGTAATGTTTTAGGTTGTTTAACGTTTTACGTGTGAAGTATTGCTGAATAAAAGTTCTACCATTTCACAATGTATATAAATATCGTGATACTGTATAAATTACACATATTGACACAAAATGTTTAATCCATTTTGCTCACCCCTACTATTTAGAGCTGAAACAATTAATTGATTGTCAGAAAACTGGCAATTTCTGGCCAATTTAATTGATTATGCCATTTATGTGATAATATTATGTGATAATAAACTGAATATTTTGACATCTGAAAATGTTCCCTTTGTGACGGGTGTTTATATGTTTTGACATTTTATGCACAAAATGATTAATTGAGAAAGTAAAGATAGTTGCAACCCTACACCTATCAAAACTGTTCCTCTGGATGATCTTGTGCCTTCCCAGTGACCATCTAAAGTCAGTGAACCAGAAAACAATGTGGACATGCCTGTTCAAGAGGCTACATACATGCACAAAACATTTTAGGTGCAGGCAGTCACACAGTGGGAGTGGGCGTGCAAACAATTTGACCAGCTTGACCAGTGAGACCGAGCACAATGAAGCACACTTTGAAGCTTGAAGCCAATGTGATGCTTGTCCTTCCGACCTTACAATCCTGATGAAAATTATTTCTGCAGCAAGTCTATTGTGTACCATTACCAGTGAGAGCAGAGCACAACACAGCAATCAGTGCTGTGGACGTAGTTTAACATTTGAGTGAAGAAGGACCTGAGTACAAAAAAGGTGACATGTAGCGGGCAACACTCCAAGCAATCAGTCCCTTTTCCACTGTTAACCAAAGGGGCACCAAGCAGCAGAACTAGGACAAGGACACTGTTTGTATAAGACCCTTAATTGTAAATGCCTTCCCAATAAAGCCTCTAAATTGTAGACAAATTAAGACCAGCTTAATCACCCAAGGTGTCTCTCATTGCCTAGTAATAATCCACCCTTTTGAGTTGCGTATTTTAGAGGCTACTTAGAGTGAACCTTGTGCAGATGGTCACCTTGACTGGGGTGCTTTTAAAAGGAGCCATTCTAGCACAAATTATGAAGAAAAGGCAAAGTCATGTTAGGGCTTTTTAATTTGAGAGAACAGAGAGCAAAGAATAGGAAATACACTCTCATTAATGAGCTTACAGCCATTGTTATATATGTATCAGTCTCCAGGTATAATTAATATCATTGAAATGTGGCCAAATTAGTAAAATATATTCCAGTTTATTTTAAGCACAATCTTATATTAAAGTTTTTTTCTGAACTGCAGATTTTAATGAAACATGATAGTAACAACATTACTGTGACCTATTTTTAAAAAGTGCATATGCTGTGTCTTTCCCTAAAGCACTGCTGTAAGGGTTAACATGTGCCATAATTCACAGCGTGACTCCCAGGAAAAAGCTTTCACACGACAAAACATAGTCCTTATTACTTGTCTTTTTCTCTGACCAATATATTTTATTTGTAATTTTGTCATACTGCTTATCAAATGCTGCTCACAGGCCTGCTGTTCTTCCACTAGTCTGATTCAGTAAAGCCACTAAATGACGTGCTGAGCCATTAATGGATTCACTAGAGAGATACATACGTCACATTATGGCTGCATTAAAGGGATTTAATACATATCCAAGACACAAATGTTAATGCATGCATTTGAGGATGAAGATGCTTAGACTGACCAGTGAGTGAAGAAAAAGCACACATGGACGAGAATGTTCACTCCCAACTGTTGTACTCCAACTGAGAGGCCTGCAACCGGACTGTCAGCATGAGCTTTCCACTTTCCACTTACTACAAGGTCACTGGCGATGAGGACTTTGAACCATGTTTTTATTTGAGTGAAAATGGCTTGAACTCATGGGTAAAAGGCAGAGTGTGCAGCAAAAGGCAAACACTGTACGCGGATGAGATCAAGTCGATATCATATATTTGGCTCATTATAAACACAGTTTGAGTGAATTCAAATTGGATTTGCACAACGAAACTGAGTTATTGGGTTTAGATCTAGCTAATATTCTGCACATTACTGTTTAAAAGCAGTGGTGAACTGAAGTAGAACTGATCCGTGGCACATCAAAGCATCTCACAGTACCAGGGTTTCTAAGCTTTTTGTCATCTGGTTAATTGTTAACAATTCCTTTTAAATGTAGCCCTGACAACAAAACATCTGCCTTGTCACATGCTTTAAGGTGAAACCAAACTACTGTGCCTTGCAGATCAAAATAAGCTGCATTACTCCCAACAATTGAATTATTTAAAAGTGAACTCCACTTTTTTAGCAATGTGCTGCTATAACACTGTCTGATTCACAATAGACAGTTAAAAAAAAAAAAAAAAAAAAATCAATGCCAGAAATATATATATTTTTTTATTCCATACATCCTTTTTGGTGCCTACATTATCCACAATGCAACTCGACCACTGACAGTTTGGTTGAAGATTGTGGTGTGTTATGCTAGTAGCGGCTAATGTAGCCTCCCGTCACTAGTCTCAAGCAGAGTTGAGGAGCTGGCTACAGATGCTACATTTCTTTCCACATCCCCAAATTGTTTTCATTTTCGAACTTTTAGGCCAGTCTTCAGAACCAATTCCATCATTTGAGGCAATTGATCAGATTTCGCAAAAGCTGGAGCCACAAAAGGATTATACAATTTATACAGTTATATACAGTACCCAGATCTGTAAAAAGACTTAAACGTAAACGTAAATACGGAGTTCCCCTTTATGCTTTCATTGTGTATACTTGCATACTCATACCTTTATTGTATATTTGGTTACGAGCATGCAATTGTGACATGTAGTAGCTGGTCTACATTTATGTGTTTATTATGTAAATACGATAGATTGCCAATTTTAGCTGGGATACTGAGGCACTTTTCTAACTTCTGTTTACTGCATGTGTCTAAATCTCCTTTAAAGCCACATTCACTATGTTTTCTGTGGCCATGACTAAAGACATATGCTGTAATGAATGAAGTTTGTACAAGTGGAATTTGGGCAAGCAATTAAAAACCTTTGTGGGGATATTAAAATAATGAAAATCTGCCAAGCTGATGCTGTAGCTTCCAAAATGTGTTACGTGCTGAATGTAGGTTCTTGATTGGCTTTTACAGTTTAGCTTTAGATGCAAATTATCCTTAAAAAATAAAACCTCATCAATAGTAACACATCCGTCCAATTCCACACAGGGATCTAGTTCTTCCAAAAACAGCCATGCCACATTACATCAACAATAAAAATAATTATAGAAATAAGCCACAAACTCTAGAGGATGTTCCAGCTTGAGAGTCACATGGTAAGTTTGATAAATTATGAAACTTAATATTAAAACATTGCTGGCTTACCATACAGCACATATGGCTAGCTACATTACAAACAGCAGCCAATGCACGGGCTACATTTCAAATAATACATCTATTTGGTGCAAACTTTTACACACACAAGCGCAGACGTAGTGCAAGTTGAAGTATAATTAAGTGACTAATACCATGCACTGTGTGATTAGAGGAATGTACTAATTCACTAAGATACTTTGGAAGTTTCGATTTTAACAGAAATAAAACCAAGCTTTTTGCAACTGAACTCCCCAAAATAAAGCTGCAACACATGCAGCTCATACACAATACAACATATTCAACCCAAATGTTGTGTTTTTAATTTGTTAATTAACTTATTTATTCATTAATTTCTTACTATCCACTGAGCGTACAGTGCCGCGGGGTTTTGCCGGAGCCTGTCCCAACATACGCATCACCAGGAACGACACGGTGAGCTTTGACGGATGAGCAATATCTTCTAATGTTGGAGCAAGAACTCAAGCAAAGAAAATTTGCAATAACACTTGGAATTAATCATCTATCTGACCTTCAATACACAATTAACACTACACTTGTAAATGTCAGTCCCAAACATCAATTAAATCACTCCAGAACTATACAAGTATATCCATGTGGAGCCCTTCAACTTCAGATATGCAATGACTTGAACTATAACTTTGCAACTGCATGAAGAGTTTGTGCTCTCATTGGCTCATGTGTTAAATGTCATGAAGCTCGTGCAGGGAAGTTCAGCCAACCTTCGCACTGTTATCTCAATAGAAATTGGCTGAGATTTACCCTGTAATGCAGTTTGAGGATTTCTTACTTATTGCTGGAAAATCTTGACCTGTGAGTCACATACTTACAAACCCATAAGGCCCAGAGTTTTGCAACGAAACTAATAAAGGTTCTTTAAGAAATCCAGCCTCCTCTCAGCCATAAGCTATTTGCCATGGGAGTATTCCTGCCCAAGATTTGAGCTGCTTCCAAATCATGTAAACAACTGGATCAGATGTGTGAAATCCTACTCTTCCTCCTTTTGATCATTTAGGGAATTGGAAGTGTCCACAATCTCAATTCTTGTTGCATTTAGCAGAGTAGAATAAGTCTTGGGGTTTCTGTATGTTTGAAACTCAATCCTGTCACCAACAGTGGGGGTAGGGCTGAGCAGAAGCGTCGGTCAAGGGCGAAGGCATCTACATAGCTGAGAATTTTCACATGTCAACTCAAGTGGGTGCTCTGGGATTCCAAGCCTATTGCCCGCAAGAAAGTCAGCACAACAATATTGATACAGCAGGTAAGGACCACCTAGGACACAACATCATCATAGAACTCTCATCCTAGTGCTCAATCAGTCTGTCCCTGAAATTTTTAATTGTATTCTTCAGTCCAGCAATTCCTTAGTACAACGGTTGAGTGAAAACAATGTTGTTACTGGACATTCTTAATACTGAGTGAGTAGAAGATAGGAGCCAGACCACCTTATCAAAAACTGACAGAGGAGCCTATCACTCCAAAATATTTGACACATGGCCGTGGCTTTAACTTCTCTGAGATAACCATCACCACATACGGCATGTCTCGGGTATTCAGTAGAAACCTGGAAACACCTGCCAGTCTGCAAAAAAAAAAAAAGATTAAAATTATACGTGTCCACAATAATAAAAAGAAGTAGTGAGAGGAAAGGTGTGTGAGTGAAACTGTCGGATATTTGGCATATTTGGCATAATTAAATATTGCCTCCTTTGCTCTTGCTTTATGAAACTGCTACTAATTAACTTCTGAAGATGCATCATTTACACGATCACTGAGTACAAATGAGACACTTTAAATGCATCATTAAGTTGTAACGGTTAAAAAATATAAAGGCATTTCAAAAATAGAGTACACATTCAAATGGCAGATCTTTCTGAATGCTGAAGTTCACAGGGCAAAGGCAAATCATTAAAATATCTGTTGGAAGTGTACATTTTTCAGTAAGGTGTACAAGTGGCATTGAGTTACACATACTCTAGAATTCTTCAAGTGGAAAAGTTAAGAAAAGAAAAAAAGAAGAGGTCACGGTAAGTCAAGAAAACAAGCCCTTTCCTGAGTCAAACACAGCCCATGGTATAACCTTACCATGCTGGTGAAACTGAAGACTCTCCTATTAACACACGTTATGAGTCTGACTCACAGGCCCTCTAAAAACTGAGCAATGTGTCAGTCAATACAAAGAAAAAAGATAACCATGGCATTTCAAAGACAAGGTTCAAGGAAATTATATTAATTTACATTATCTTAGGAATCCCACTCAGCTTCTGTAAAGCTCTGCAGTGAAATACAGAGCATAATGATATGCGTGTCAAAGGTATTTTCCCACTACAAGTTGCCTCTGTGAGCTGAATCCCATGCTGATCCCAGGAAAATTCAGGCAAACATGTTAACTGACCAGTGACGACAGCGAGTGACTCACAACCAGCAGCGACAAGCCATGTACAGCAGATGATACAGAGTTTACACCTCCATGCTCCTTAAATCCACATTACATGCTGTAAAGCTAAATGACAAAACAGGATGTCTCAAGTCTGCTGTTTGGATGGAGAAATTACATTTTACCAAGGTGGTAAAATCCATCTGTGCACTGGAATACGCCCTCTCAAATCCTTCAGCTTTGTATACTTCTGCTGATTTCCATTTCTCCACAGTCCATCAAGCACAATTACACAATCCTCTCAAAGCTGAGAGTGTAAACATGTTATTTTTGGTGTTTCAGTGACTCGATGATGTGACATTTAACTCAAGAAGTGAGTGCAGTGGCGGTGGACCGTCTCCACAGAGTTGCAGGCTCCCTGTGGTTTAACGCACTATCCATAACTATACCTCAGCTTTCCTGACCTATTGTCATCCTTTACAACTGTTAATTCACATCTAACCTGTGGTGGGTTTTAATATACATTGCTCTGTAGAGTGAAGTGTCTGGGTCATTGTTCACACACAATATGACAATAAAGTATTTAAAAAAAAGAGAGCTCACTTTAATTTTGAATAAAAACATTTCACTCGCACTTTTATCAGATGTCCTTGTTTAGAGCTTTTTTAAGAGTTCAAAAACACATGCAGCGGCCTACAGCAAAATATGGTAATGACTGCCAGTATTTTAATGAGGGATGTAATTTGATGTGTTTGGTTGTTGGCATACTGTTTCCAGTATCTAACTTTCTTTCTAGCAGCTTGTTATGAACCGGTAATAAAATCCTTCCACTACCCGTTATTACAAAGTAGTCTCTTTTTACATTTTACACGGTAAGAACTGGGCACATAAGATGGCAGCCTGCAGGAGTGACATCATACAATCGTCCTATACAGTTCAACAGTGCAATAATGTGAATTCACTGTTTGCACTAATACCAGTCCAAACTGGAATTTGCCTGAGCATCTGGCATGCTGTCTACTGTAGCATGAGAGTGGAAATCAGAAGTGGCATCAAGTGATACTGTTAATGAATACTAATTTACAGGGATACCTTTATGTTTTTTTAAATGTTAGCCATTTATGCTTCTCATAATGTAAAATTCACAAAGTGCTGAAAGTTTCAAAATGTCAATGGGAAAACAACCAATGCTGATAGGTCAGTGTATTATTATTATGTTCACAAACTGACTAGCCAGTACGGTGCCCGTATATGTCGAAATATGGCAGTTGTACACAAAATCACGTACGAAATAATCACACTGATGTTCAAAGCCATGAATTGTGTTTCACACCAATATGTGTAAAACACTAGCTGAACTAATCAATATCTTATATTAACAATGGATCAAATGACTATGTATAATGTGAAAGGAGTTGCTCATTGTGAAAATTATTACCTGACTTTATCTTCCCTTTAAATGATGTTATTTTCTGCATAACAGCAGTCCTGTAATTTAGTGATACAGAGAACAGTCTGAAGTGGATCCAACATAAAAGCTTCAGCTGCCTTTTGGGGTAGATGGAGAGTCACAACAAACAGGGCATACCACGCCCTAAATTTAATTAGCACGGAGAAGATAAGACATTTGGTTACTGTGGGGCTCTTATCCTGACAGAGCTGCTGTACAATGTGGGAAAATGACTTGATGATATTAGGTGACATATAGCTCCCTCTATCAGCTCAGAGTTTATTCAAACTTTTAATTAAACGTTTTTTTTTCAACCTTCATTTAAGCAGAACAACAACTATCAGACGGTTTGAAGTAGTAGTTGGCAATGAAGCTTACACAATAAACATGAACAAATTCTCCAAACAACCAAATACTATTACGCTGTATATCAGTATCAGGGCTCTGCACTGTGGATAGAGTGGGAGTTCCCTCCCTGTTGGATTAAAATCGTTAACTCTAAGCCTAATTAAAGCTATAATTAAAAGTCTTTCATCCTTTAGTATCAAAGTCAAATTAGCCAACATAAAATACGTACTAACTATCTTAGGGTCTTATGTAGGCAATAGGCGAGAATTTCAGTAGACGTAATGAGGCAAAGCTAATTACAATATGTATACAAAATTATACCCAAGGAAACTGAAAGTCACTAATAATCCACGTTTAATGATAGCTATCTATATAGCTTTCAAATGCATCCCAGTATTGCTCTCACAAACAATGCTGACTGTGAACCCTGTGAGATTATAAATTAGTATTTTTGTCTGGGGTCGATTTTAGTGGATTCACATGTCCAGATGGCTAGTGGCTCCCTTCGTCAGGGTCTGTAGCTTTCTGCCATTTGCTCAAGCTAAGCTAATTTTCAATCTGCTCCACGCATTCTCTCAGCTGCTAAAGTTGAACTAACTAATTTTCTCAGGTCAGGTACAGGTGTTTTACTGTTGTTGTGAGCAGTGGGCTCTGATTGGCAACTTACTGCAAAACTGAGCAATGTCAGTACTGTAATGTAATGTATGTGATGCTTACAAATACCAGTGGAGATCAGTTAAGCCAAGCATGAAAGCACACCACTAATGGACGGATTTAAAAGACACCATTACTGTTAGTTGAATCTGTTCATTGTGTGACACAAAAAAAGGCAACATATGCTTTTGAAGCGTAGGCAACCAATCCTGGTAATTCTTGACAACAAATCACACTTTGCGACTTAATCATTACCGACACACCCCCTACTGCTTCTCTTCTCCTAGTTGGGAGCAGTAAAGGTCGTGATATAAAGTCTGGCCATGCATCGTGCACACACAAATACCAAAAACAAAAACGGAGCCCTTCATCACAAAATAACCCTTAGTAAGTATATCTGGGGGTGGGTTGTCTTAATGGGATCTGATAAGAAAGGGATTCAAGATCAAGGCTGCATCCAAACAGTTTGAACTCTCTCAGTAAATATGCCATGAAATGCTGGTTGTGCTGTAGTTGGCACTCTGTTGTAGTTTCTCATGATGAAAATGTATTGTCTTTTCAAATCGATGTTGTATTTTTTCTTTATTTTAGACGAGGTTCATGATTTCACAAGAGAAAAATACAAACAAAATCTAACCTTACGAATTCCCTTTTAAATCCCTGTTTGAGTAAAAACATTCATATTTGATAACGAGAAATCATATTCATACACACGGCCAAGCTTCATCCGTCGGAGGTGACATGAAATTTCGTGAAGAGGTGTAATTTGTTTTTCAAATGGAAATAAATCAGCTTTCGTAAAATTGGAAAACAACTCTTGTGTGTTTGTGTGCTTAAAAGATAATGAGACACTGCAGTTAGGGATGGGCATTGTGGACAAAACTAATATTGCAACAATGATCGCAACACTAATATTGCAATTTTATTTCTATTCAAAAATAAAAGCAAACAAAGAATAATTTACGTCATGTATGTCTTGAGTGAAATTATTTTAAGCATTTGAGTGTATGAAATGTATTAAATTGTTATGGGAATTTTGCCACAATATGTTTATATAGAGTATTATTAATAAAACTGAATATAATAAACTGTCACTCAGCCTTACACAGTCGGATCAACTGCATCTGCATCTACTCTAATTATGGAAAGTGTATGGTAAATAACTCTCTACATGAAGCTACAGGGTAAGCATAATTAAAAGAGGCCATCAGACAGACTGAGGTCTCTGCGGTTTTGCTTAAATTACTCAGCAAAAGGCAATTTTGTGGAATACATTTAAAGGAGATGCTTCATTGTATACACACAAACTCAGACAACTTATCATAAGTCATCATGGAGATCAGTTAAAAGGACATGCAAAAATGAATTTCAATATTAAAACCTATTTCACAAATGCACCAGCAGTTCAGATGAATTAATGAGAAGTAATCTGCTGCCCCTAATTACAAGAGACAGATTGAGATGAGATTATCCCTCACTCTAATTTGTGTTATCAACTTCCATTGAGGGTAATTTACCAGAGATGGATATAGCTACTCTGAAAAGTTATTCTGAAGGTGATGCAGAGTGTGCATTTTAGCACGCTTTGAATGATAAAGTAAGGGCAAAAGTGAAGCAGTGAAGCAGTTAAACTATCTTTTGCGTGCATTTTGTGGCACATTTCTCTACTGTTACGCGCATTTCTATGAAACTGTAGAGTGCAGTTTCATCTGTAACATTTAAACTGTTCTGTATCAGTCATTTCAGGTTAATATGGCTTTTACAAATATTATGTGTGAAATGAGTGGTTACAAGTATTCAAATCCAACCCAACATTGATTAGTACACAATGTGTGACATTTCTGCCACATTGAGGAACCAAGCCACTGTTTCTCTGCAAAAGTAAAGTTGTCAATACCAGAGATTTTCCACATCTAGTCAAACTAGTCCAAACTGCCTTGTGCACTACAAAACATGACAGTCCTTTCAGTCATATTTTGTCCAAAGCTGACATAATGCCTGGCTGAGGCAGGCAGATATAAAGCTCCAGTCCTCCCAGGATCCAGACACATGCAAGTCATCACGGAGGAAAACACAGTCATGAGGTTGAAATTAAATGCTCACTGAGGATCCTGAAAGCAGTGCTTCCGCTTAATAAATGTAATAACTGAGGCAGCCAGTCACACTGAACAAAGGCCGTGTGAGGCAGAGCTTTGTCTATGAGCTGTCACTGCAGCATGCCCGCTGAGGTGTAAAACACAATTGAGAGACTCCTTGTCTGTTCTTGTATCAGCCAATTTTCTTACGCGGATAACACCTATGGAACCAACAAATTCATTGTGTTGTGTGTGCTCATTAATATATTTGTATTTATGATACCGGGTCACATATATGGCAAGCCTCTGGAAAGTGGTGCAGTCCTGTAGTTTGACAACTGATTGTCTCAATTTAAAAAGCTTTGTGTTCTTTCTTTTAACAGAGACACAGACTTTCCACTCCTAGCTTTGGCTTTCAGTAAGATCTTTGGTCACAGTTTGGGGAAACTTTTTGTGGAGAGGAAGACTAAGCAAACACCAAACTTAAAAACGGGTAAACACCATTCACTTTTAACGACTGAATGTTGAATCAGCTATAAATACACAGCTATTTTATAATTGTTTTCCTCTGCCATCTAAACCAATGAGCCTGGAGATCCACTGCGGTACAGTGATGGACCACATCACTGGGAAAATGCACTGTACCTCAGAGCCTGGGCGGACTGCCTGTTGAATGCACAACAGCCTCAGCCAAAACACACAGAACCAACTTGGTGCGCTGCTCTGCCTGCACAGTGTGTGTGTGTGTGTGTGTGTGTGTGTGTGTGTGTGCGGCAGGCCTTCTGGATACAGCTATGGCAATATTTGAGAGCGCAATTAAAAATCACAATGTCAGGCAAAAGTAAATCATTACAGCCGTGATTCAGTGAGGTGAAATTGCTCAGATGCTGCCTGAGCTCCGAATGAAGTATTTACTCTCATTCTTGACTGCAGGAATTGCTTCATCTCAGGCAGGTGAGAGCTTTGCAAAGCTGTGAAACAATCTGTGGTAAACACAATGCCCGGCTTAGTACAGGAACTAGGTTACCAGGTGCTGATTTACACAAACACTGTGCTGTTGTATTGAAAGTGTGGGAAGATGTATTTAATGGAACAAGCGCGTAATCGTTAATCACAGTAGTTTGTTTTTAAGGAGCCCTGCCCACCTCTTCAGTCCAATATACTGTCTCCAATATGTCTCCAACAATTTCAGCTCACAAACAATTTATTTGCAATTAAGTCTGTAGGTTGTGGATTTGTGGAGGTTTTGTGAGCACAAAGGGTTGGACGTTGACCCTGGTTCTCATTCTTCTTTTTTTTCTTCTTCTGGAGGTCAACACACATGTTTTCCTTAACCTTGAACACATGCTACCTTCATTATGATTTGCAAGAGATGCAACGAGCAGATTTTGTAGAAATCAAAAGCTGGGAGTACATTTTGCAGATTTGATCAATGTGCACATTTTGTCTGATTTACAAAATGCAGGTGGCATTACGTTTCCCCCAACATTTCCTAATGCAAAACACTTAAATGTCACGCTTATAGCTGCTCTTTTGCTCTGTGACACGCTGTCAATGATCTGTGCACCGAGGAGGCGCCACTATACCTCTACAGCTCACAAGTGCTACATCCAAAATTACATTTTGGTTATTACACAGGATACATGGTTGCATGTGTGTACGTAAAATAAAAAAAAGTCTTACCAGGAATAAACTGCTGAGTAGTGAGATGAGAAGAAAGTCCAGATTGTGGAGCAGCAGAGCGGATCCCATCCCTGACCCGAGGCAACTCTACCTCCAAGAGTCCTTGCGGGGCTCAACAGACGCCGATGATGTTCGGATGAAATAATTTAAGCTACTTAACTCTCTTCAAAGTGAAGCGAGCGGAGTTTTTTTTACTCCATCTGGCCTCTCGATGCTTATGGCTGCTTGTGAAATCATAACTCTGTAATCGCCTAGCTCTGCCCTCGATTTAATTTCCTATAATCTACTATATTCTCAGCCGGCTCTCTGTATTTCTCTGCATCTGTCTTTTTTCCTCGTCTGAAATTACATCCACATGTCAGAACTATTTATGTCGCTCTCGCTCTGCGGTGGGAAGTTCAAATGATTCTTTGTAGGGAAGAAACCAACGCTGTATTTTTAGGTCTTTTAAATTTCCCCTCAGACTAACTTAAACACTTCAGTATGGAGCTGTGCGCCTTATGGCTTATTCCAGTCTTCTCTTCCAAGTCTTAGATCAGTGTTGGACAAAAATAAGAAATGTATCACTCCATCACCCGTCGCTGCTGAATTTCCCTGTTTGATTCCCTCTGACTCATGTCCCCATCAACGCAGCCATCTACTATCGTGCGGGCGGCAGTAAAGCAGCAGGGTCTCAGACAGGGTTTACTTACAGCATTTAACAATAAAAAAACAGTCTCGTGACAGAGCAGCGTGTGAAATTACAAACTTTTCATAGATTTGTTTGCTTGATTTGCGTGAACTCAATCAACCGGCTGCTGCGGTCCACTTTCCCCGGTTACGCTTCTTTTTTACGCATTACGAAAACATAACGTGGGGAAAGTGTCATATATGTTAGGCTTTTTCCAGTCAATCGCGTTTAACTATAACAAAATCTAGCGTGGCAGTTACACAGCAACTGAATGTATGAAACTCCCAAACGGACTCTGTTTACCAATGGTGATGTAAAAAAAAAAAAAAAAAAAAAAAAAAAAAAAAGAAAAGCTCAGAGAAAGACAGAAACGCCAACTTGACTTCAAGAATCTCTACTTACTACCAAGAGAAAGCCAAATTCACCCTGACGGATAGACAGTGTCTGTGTTTCTGCGCAGAGTAAATACAAAAGTTGAAGTTTCTCGTGTTGGGAAGCGTCTCCAGATGTGGCAGGCGGCAGGTCGTGTTCAGTAGTGAGTATGTGGATGGAAAAGGGGGGGCGGAAAGGAGGCAGGTAGGGTGGAGCGTAACAGCCTCTCATTGCTGCGCACTCTCTTACGTTGGAATAAACCACGACTCCCAAATGACATATTTTCTCACCCCTCAAACAAACTCCACATTCAACAGATCGCAGGGCCTTGGCCAAACCGCGTTTTCCCCCTGCAGTCTCTCAAAAGTTGCATCTAGTAGGATTGGATTACCGAGACATAATGCAGAAGATGTCCGTTTTCATCTCAGGCACACATCTGCATGCTTTACTTTAATTTACATTAAGGCTTCAGCAGCTTATAGTTAACAAATGTCTCCCAACAGCTTTTAAACTTGTGTTTGAAATGAAACACTCGTTGGTTTGGCATGCAGTGTTGAATGTATGACCAGCCAGGCCAGGTTTTTTTCACCCACCTATATACACTACCGTTCAAAAGTTTGGGGTCACATTGAAATGTCCTTATTTTTGAAGGAAAAGCACTGTACTTTTCAATGAAGATGACTTTAAACTAGTCTTAACTTTAAAGAAA
>JAVQJL010066061.1:0-19996 GCA_036024295.1 Nannoperca obscura
TGCCGTCTAGAAAATGAGAAAAAAGGGCCCCCTCTATCTCAGGGAGTCTACTGGGGAGATCTTTATTCTGATTCTTGTTAGAATTGTTTATCACTGTGACAGAGCAGGCCGGGGTGGAGATAAAGGCAGTGCTCCATCACAGCGTTGACAGTGGTAGGACACGCGCTGGAATGAAAGGAGCCAGGGAAATATTATTAATAGATGCTGACTTGATTTGCCTCGATTGCACGTCAAGAAGTGGGGGCCAGGGCTTGATTGCAGCCCTATGAAGTTCTGTCCAAAAGGGAAGCTATTTTTCATTAAGTGATAGAAGTCTCCCCTCTCTCTGTCTCCTCCTTTTTTTCCTGCTACTGCTCTCCCCTTATGCGTTGCTTTCCAAGGAGCTGATAACTTATGCAGTTTATTCTAAGCATGCTGATTTGTGTCAGTGCAGCAAAGAGGAAGAGGAAAGGATGAGGGATAGAGGAGGAATGGGGAATAAAAAAAGGGATTTATCTCACCTTTCACAATAAAGCCCGTCTTGCTGGTATAATACTAGTTTTTGGTAAAAAGGTAAAACCCTGGCATTCACAATTGGTCTATCGCTGCCATCTGTACACCCATGCAGAGCTGCAGCACCCACAATCCACTACCAAGGCGCCTGCAAAACTCCCCCCCATACCTCTTCTCTCTCTCCCGACAACAGATAAAAAAGAAGTATATAAAATGTGATTACACAGGCAACATGTTCATAGGCACTGATACGCCGGGGCGCACTTTATTTTTAGAGTGTTGCATTACTAATGGATATACAGGAAGATGAGGATTTACACCCGCCCACGTACAATGCAGGCAGATATGAGCAAGCAGAGTCTATGCATCACATTTATGTGCAAAGCATAAAACAAGACCCCCCCCCTTCTCTATTACTACAAAAAAAAGCAAAGAAAAGAAAGAAATTGATTCAGAGAGGGGGGAAATGCCGCTTTTTTGTGTCGTGTACAAACTTCTGAGGCGGAATTTAGGAAGTACATTGGAAGTCTGGTTATATTCTTTGGTTAAGACAGCCATTAAGAGAGTGAGTTTGTGTGTGTGTGTGTGTGTGTGTACGTGTGTGTATGTTTCTGAAAAAGAACATTTCCAGGCTGAAGGACGATCAGAACGAAGAGAGAAGACACCTTTAACCTGCCCCTGCTGGACTGCTGGGTGTGTGTTTAGCTGTGTGAGTGCATGTGTGTAGCAGAGACAGATGGAGGAGCCTAAAGCAGGGTGAGTGTCTGTGAGATGTTTTTTTTTTTTTTTTTTTTGGAGTTATCTGTGTAAGATTAAAAAAATATCTCAACACCTCCATTCCTCTCTGTTTGCCCACATCTCTTTTCTCTTTCTTTCTCTCTACCTCTTGCTTTTCTCATGTGTAATTAAGTCCGCTGCAGTTAATTTATGCACCGATATCTCCAGTAGCTGGCATTCCTGTGAAAATCCTGAAAAACATTGTGAGGGTTTCTTTAATTGGATTCTATTGGCAGCACACTGTTTCACTGCTAACATTTACCGTATGAAATTTTTAGATTGGCAAATATTTCCTCAAGTGTATTATATCGGGGGGTTTTTTATCCCCTCTACATGTGACATTTGCTGATATTTTCTGGTTATTTTTAACAATGGATGCTTATCAAAGATGATCTTTTTTTTTATTGTACATTTTAATTTTCTGCAGGTAGATATGAGAGAAGAAAAGTTTGTGTGGATGGAATTAATGAAGAGAAAGCTAAATGTCAGAGTGTTCTGTTTTGACTTTTAATGCAGTTATTCTTTTATGATAATAAACTGCTAATAATATGTGTTGACTGCTGATGTTTTAAGCTGAAAAAGCCTTTTCATCTCTATCTGTGTGTGTATATGCCGGAGAGTGAGATTTCATTTAGCCAATTTCAGTCTGAACTAATTCACTAAAAGCTCAAATGGGCTTGTTCTGTTAACTGGGGTCAACAGTATCAAACGAGCTTTTAATCGACTGCTGGAAGTGATGAATCTTGGAGTGCAATTCGAGAGCCCTCTTTAGGTGCGACTTTCTCTCCCATGCACCCTAATAACTCTCCAGATATGTGAGAATACTATTAATTACGCCACTTAAAGCCGCCGTGCCACACCCCGTACTCTGAGGAGCTTGACTTATTTCCTCTTCCGATCCACTGAAGTAGGCGGCGACTTACATTCCCAGGAACAATGGGCAAATATTCATCAAACGTCTCATTCAATTCTTCCCGGTATCATTTTCTTTTTCCTCTCTCTCCTCCCCTCCTTTCTCGGATCCCTCGCTCTAAAATATGTCTCGCTAAATTGCTGCCGACACATCTGCATATTTGGTTTTCTGTAAAATATTTGATTGCTCCTTCCATTAACTGTGACAGTGTGTGTTAAGGCTATCTCTCTCTCTTAGTAGTGAAAAGATTGAAAAATTGATCTGCCTTTGCTCTGAGGAAAAAAGCCAAAAGAAGAGAAAGATATATCAATTATCTTGGATTGTCAGCCAGAAAATACAATGCATGGGTAAAAAAAAAAAAATGGAAAGAGTGACTGTTTATTAGCTTTATAGCATCAGCTAAAACAAAGCAAACACAATGTATTTTTGTATATTGTGCTGCAACAACATCTACAGAACAGAGCAGCTGTTCATCTGCCATGCAGTCAGATGCTGCAGGTAGGCGTGTGTTCAGCCATTTTTCTGTTTCACACAGAAGTTTGTAGTTTGAGGTCAGCTGAAAAAAACCCTCATAAAACCCGGCAGCTGCTAACTGCTGATTGTTTCTGGGTTTTTTTTATGTACCTGAAAAACTAAACGCTGATGAGGGAATGTGTGATGTTGCCGTTCCTCCAGCGGGGTCAATTTGTATTGCAGCGCTATTAAGAGAATTTGCCCCCGAGAAGCTCCCATTTGATTGTGAAATGGCTAAATTGTGTGAGTAGCGTTCCCAGCATCTGGTTATTAGGTGGGTGTATTCATTATGTGTTATTGTTGCCTCCCCTCTGTGATCAAAAGTGGAATCTGGGTGTAATTCTATCAGCGAGTACAGAGCAGATTCAGAGGAGGAAGCGGCAGCAGTCTGAACACAAAGGGGGAAAAAAGATGCCTTTCTGTGGTTCAACCTACCTGAAGGGAATCAAGTCAAACGTTTGCTGTGACTTCCAGATGACTTTTGTAAGTTCAGCATTTGTCTCCTCTGTCATACAAACTCAAAAATTTTTTACGGCACAAACACTTTTTAAACCACTGAATTGTTGAATTTTTCATAAATGTGTTAGATAGTGAAAGCTAAAGTAAAATATGCTTAATTCTGTATTTTATCTGTAATAAAAATAAATAAATAAAATACATTTTCATATAATTATATATAAATAAATACTTTAATCAGCCAACATTTTGGAAATGACTAATCATTCATCATCGCTAATTAAAATGACAATGGATAAAACACAGCTAAACTAGTCCTGCTTAAAGTACAGCAGCTTCTGCCTGGTGTAATTCGCATGATTTCACTTATTCTATGGATTTTAATAGAACTATTGCTAGCTTATGAACTTCGAACTTCGTATTTCCTCTTTATTAAAGCTATGTAAAAACCAGTGACCCTTCATTAGTTGTTTGTTATGTTCATGAGATTTATCTCAAACAAACCATGATGATTAAAGAAAATGCACATACTGTCCTATCTTATATAATTCTGTCTTATTGTATATAATTATACACACACAGACACACACAGGTCTAACATGCCATAAAGGTGTGATGCCGCACAGTCTGACATGCACAACCTTCAGATAAGAGTGAAGGCTTCGCCTGTGTGGAACTGGGACTTTCCCTGTTAAATAACATGTGACCACTCAGGACAAATATTATGTGAGCATTTGATTCCATGATCACTAGAAAGTGAAAAACGCTGTTGCACCAATGATTTCAAGACAAAATGTGTGAGCGATGGTGAACAATGAAACTAATCTAAACTGTAATATTTGTCGGCAGCAGACACAGCTCACACACAGGCAGGCACAGTCATAACGCTAGCTTCCCGCCCCTGTATGAGGTGATGAAAGGTCAACGCTTGTAGAAAACAAGGTGCCAAAGTGCTTCTGTTGCTCACAGTTCATCTGTCCGTCCCCCAAACCTTGTGGGTTTGTCTGATTGTCGCCGCCCTGAGAAAACCCCAGTCAAGAGAGAAAAAAACAAAAGAGAAAAAGACGAGGAGAAGGAGGAGGAGGGCTTGTTTTTCTCGTTGTTATCTACTCACTCTGCTGCAGCTGCCTCGTCGCGCCGCACAAACACCTGCCGGCCTTCCGCAACACCAAGAGAAAAGTCAATCCTGCCATGCAATAACCTGGCCCATCTGTGCAGCGGGAAAAGACACCTTGTGGACGTGGTTAAGATGCTATGACACCTCTCTTTCCACGCTTCGCTCAACCACTCACTCCATTTTGGCTTGTTTACCCACTATTTATGATTTTATTTTTTCCTCCCTGCACACGTGCTTTTCTCTCCTCTGCTGCCTTTGATCTGAGCGTTCCGAAGTGTTTTTTGAGAAGCTCCTCTCTTGTCCCCCCCCCCTGAGCAGCGTCTACAGAAGGAGTACTAGCGTCCAATTCTGTCACATTTCTCTGTCGTCTTTGTGTGTGTGTCTGCTGTAGTGTGCGGGCCTTTGCAAACCGGCAGAGAAATCGACTACACAATAGCCTTGTGACTTTACTATAGCTGCTGTGGCGTTATCTTGACAGCGAAGGAGAGGCTGCTTTTGTCTATGGCAGGCGTCGTTGGCAAAGGGCTCCGTGTCCAACAGCTCAGCTTCCCTCTGAGGGACTTTGCTCACCACAGAAGGTGGCGGTTGAATGTTTGAATCCTGTTTGACATGTGTGACATAGCACCCTTGGAAAATATGAGATGGTTACAGCAGAAGAATGAGGGGGGAGGAGTCCACGGGCCTTGAGCTGATCCTTGAACTCTCTTGTTGAAGATCTTCAGACCACATGGTCTCTGAAAGGCCTTCAAACATGTACCATTAACCTCTGTGATGTGCTGCGTCCCTGACAATAGCCAAGGCACTGGGATGACACAAAGACAGTAAAAGCTACATTCAGAGACAGAGAACATTCAATGTTCCTGTAGCATGAACAGGCAGCTGTTAGAAAAGGTTGTGACCAGAGGTAGACTTTAGCCCTCCATTAAAAATGGATATCAGCGGGATCCCTACCTCAGATGGAATGGAGGAGAGTTTGTGTGTCAGTCCATAAAACCTGCAAAACTTGGCTTAAAGGATAATACCAGTTTATTACAATTTAGATCTTATCTTTGTAGTTCTGGATCAGATCGCTGAGATCTGAGGATGTGATGACAGGTTAGACAAACCTATTTGGAAGACAAAATTAAGCCAAATTATTCCCCAAAAGGTTGTACCGTTGTGAACATCCTGTGAGTTCACACACTATGTCATGGCCTAGAAAACTGTACACGTTGGACAGAAAGTAAGAGAGAAGCGGGATTGTAGGGGCAGCAGCATTTTTGCCCCCCAGCCAGCAGGTTTGACCGGCCACGATCTCAACAATTACTCTGGAGAGCACAATATTGTGAAAAGTTGTAATAAACTGGAATTCTTCTTTGGGGTGTCACATTGTGACTGAAATGCTCTTTCAAAAGCTTCATGTGACTGAAATGAGAAAAGAAATGTCAGGAAAAAACTAGATTCTTTGGCATTAAAACTACTTTTAAACAACAAGAAACAGTTTAGATTATCTTCATGTATCTTCAGGTCTTGGTTTCCAGTCATCAGTCAAACCGTAGTTTGCCACAGCATGCATTAAGCAGAACCATTTTTATTGGCCATGTATACCAACTCATACATGACATTTGATTGGATTTCTCAGTAGTTCTCACTGTGCTTACAGAGAGTGCAAAGAACACACGTGCAGGAAGTGAACCAACACAAAGACAATAACATGAGACACGGATCAAAGCATAGATGTGGCTATTATGTACCGCTGATAGATGTAAAAATAGAAATGAAGAGTCTCTATACAGCTTAAACTGATAGTATACAGTGTTGTGCTCTGTTTGGAGCTGTGCAATTAGTCAATTAAATAATTATGTCATTCAAACAACCATCATACAATATAACATGTCAAGTTATATACAGTATATATATATATATATATATATTTTTATATAGTTATGTCCTTAAATGCACCAATAAATCAGTGGAATAAATATTTTATCCATGTTTATCTGCCATAATCTTGGATGATTTCTTGTGAGTTGGTTGTATGTTTTTGGTTCATCACTCCTCGTGCAATTATTCTAGATTTACAGTGTCATTGTGATCCATGAGTCACACGTGGACTTCAAAAACTGAGACAGAAGTTGAGATTGAGTAACCCAGATCTGTAGAAACAAATGACTTGACTGTATTGTCCAAACTGGAAAAAACGCATGATATTTTACACCTTTCAAGATATTCTGCTAATCCCACATCTGAACCTCCTATGAGATTATAAAAACTAAGACATAGTCAGATTAAGAACCCCCAAAACCAACATTCCTGTTTCAATCACTCTCACCTCTTGCTCCCTCTGGATTTACTCAGTATAATCCCAACGGTCAGCTCCAGAGAGCCATTGTCCTCCTAAATGGATAAACCGGTGTGGATTGGATTTTTAATGGCATTAGCAGCCCAAGAAGCAATGACCAGTAAGAGGATTTTGAACTTACAGGGACCTCTGAGGGACTGAAGATAACATCCTGGAATTGTAACACCTCAGGTGATTGCATGTCTGGGTTCTCTCTGACTTCCTGCATCAAAACATTTCAGAGAAGTGTGAATGACCCCATATGATGCGGAGGCAGTGCGGCAGCTAGTTCGGCCTCTCCGCTGTCACCTTTCTTCCTCTCCTGGAGCTGTCAATCAATGCCACGGCCGGTTAGAGCAGCCGGAACCTGCCTCTGACTGGTTTAAAGGTTGTGCTGATTGATGCCACCGTTTAGCTGGATTATAGGGTCAAAAAAAAGAGAGAGTCTAATCCACCACTCTCTCCCCCAGTCCAAATAATACATGTGGGAATTACTCCGAGCAGCAGTGACATTGGAATGTGAGAGGTTGAGCTGTGAGAGGGAAGGGAAGTCCCTCGTGTGTCCACCAGGGGAGCCCTTCTCTATGAAACTGCTCCCTACAGTGAGGAACAGAGCACTCTCAGCCTCCTCACACAGAAGTGAAGATATGTTTTCAGCACTGTGACATGTAATAAACCATTTTCCTCAGAATGATCCCGATGGAGCACACATTCATTTAGTCACTGATATGACTTGCAAGTTATTCAGCTTTCTTTAAAACATCTTGAAATAATTCAGTTAATCTTCTTTCACCTTGTAGTTAAGATGTCTCACTATACTCAGGTACAGTGATACTGAGCATAATGACAATAAAAAAAAAAATAATGTATCAACTTTAGAAAACATAATATCATGGAATTGGCTTTCTAGAAAGAAAAAGTGAATGTGTTGGAAACTTAATTCAGCATTCAGGAGCCACATTTTCTTTTGCACCTAAATTCAATTAAAGTTAAAAATAAATGTTTGACCCATTCTGCTGTAAAAACACCCTAATTTCCTTTCTTTTCGCGTAAATTGTGATAACTTTTACCTAAAGCGACCCAAAATGTATTTTTGATTTTCCTACGTTTTACTGCAGGTACGTGTGTACTTAAAGGCTGCTCTGTTCCCATTAAAATGGCTCATCAGACGAGCTCAGATCAATGAACAAGGTGGTCATGAGGAATCTTAAAACAGTGAAACTACACATTTGCATGATGTCTTTGTATTCTTTCAGTGGAGATCTCAACTGTGCCATGCTCGTGTATATGTGCATCCTAATATATGGTGTACACAGGGTCGCTTTACAAATAGAGAGTGTGACTTTATACTTATGTGGTTGAATATATTTGGGTTTTGGACTGCTGGTCAGACAAAACATTCGGATATTACTGTGACCAAAGCAGCTCAACGCACACATTTATTTACCATTTAGTTTTACAGCATATTTTTCTGCAATTTTATGGACCAAACAATAATTTGACTGATCCAGAAAATAAAATCATAATCTATAAGAAATTAATTGTTTGTTGTAGCCATAATTACTTTATCCTGATAAGTGTTAAAAAACAGAACATTACAACCTTCATAAAAGCAGGATTTATAGCAGGGCTGTTGTATTAGACTGCATTAGTTTTAGCTAGGTGTATCTATTCAACTGACAACTGAGTGTACATGTACGCATGTACACACACAGCATGTGTTGTTTTATAATGTATCAGTGAGTGACTGATGGTTATAGTGGTTATGATAAACCTCACAAAATTCAAAGTTCTTGCCTTCTTTACATAAAACAATCATTAAAGTCATTTTAGCTGTTACCGTCTGTCTTGGGTAAAATAGGAGCATAATAGTCTGATTATAAATGTTTTTTTTCTATAAATAGGACGTGTAAAGCATAAAAAATACACCCTCCATGCTCGCTGAAACATGATTTTAGAATTAATCACCTATTTATTAATGATTGCTCTTGATGTAAAAAAATTTTGTAGCTTAAATTTCAGTTTAGAAACTAATTATGACGGAGTGCTTGTTTGTATGGTGAGGGCCAGAATATGTAATATTTGAAAAGGATCTCCTATAGGCCTATTTATGCTCTTCATGATGTGATAAAATGTACATTCCCACAGAGAATCAGCACAGTCTTAGTTCTATTTTTGATGTGCTGACGGAGCCACCGGCTTTAAACGATCACCGACCGACGTGATTGACACCAGGACACTGCTGGCTGATCAGTAAAGTCACAGAGGTTAGTGACTGGATGTAAAACTCAATACTCTATTGATTAACAATTACTAGGCGGTGCATATATAACCAGAGTTACATTTAAATCATGGAGCAGAGGGTCATTTTTTCCCCCTTGCCACTTGCATTCTAATTTCCAGTCATTAGATGAGTTTCTGTACAACACACACACACACACACACACACACAGTCACTCTCTCTCTCTCTCTCTTTTAGGTGCTACCAGTTACTACTACCACTGTAGGTGTGTAGAAGTGGTAATAATATAAAAAAGAAATAAAATGCAAATACAAACAAGAATCCATGCAGTGGAGCATTGAATGATAGTTAAAGTAAAATGCTGCTTGACAGGCAGAGGGGATCGAAGAAAAATATTTTTTTTGTTGTATTCTCTGACTCTCGCTGACAAAAGAGGGCAGTATGATGACATTGACAAAGTAAGCAAACTTTTACTTTGACGCACACCCCGCTCCTGTGTGTGTGCATGCGTGCATGAAAGTCGACATTAAAGACTTTCTTAATATGCATGTGTGTGGTATTTGGGGAGGCGTGTGTGTGCAGCGTGCCTTTGCCAGTGTGCTCAATGTATGCAATTACTCATCCATGTGGAGTGTGTGAACGAGTGCACATGCCCAAATCGCACACACACACACACACACACACACAGGCAGGCACACTTTCACCAGCAGTTGTGGAACACATTAGGCCCTCCTTACAGCATTATGAAAACATGGTATGTGTGTGTGTGTGTGTGCGCGCAGCAGGGGGAGGGGGGATTTGTTATAACTCCATATTTTCACATCTTGAAACTGATTGTACCATAATTTTCCAACCTGTCTCCAAGCAAAAAAAAAAGTTTGGTGCAGGATTTAATGTGCACAACTTTTCTATTAATCAATCAATCTTTTCAAACAGTCTGGGAGGAAATAAGGTGTGAAAATGCATTATTTGTGCTGTAATTACATCAGAAGTGCTGGAAAGCCTTTGACCAGCGTAACCCTGGTTAGCGTTCAACAAACACTTCTCTCGGGAATGACTCATTGAAAGCCAGCCTGCTAATGATAGTACACTCAAACAATCAGGGCAGAGCACACATTGGCCCCCATCTCGCATAACGACAAACGCCAGTCCTAAATACGATGGCATCGCTGCTGCATGTTGGAACGGGCTCCTGGTGCGCGGCGCCAACTCGGCCCGCCGCTGCCAAGCATTCTTCAGATTTCATTAGGTAATAGCTCATTCATTACTGAGGCTGCAGCCGCCATTAAACCCTGATCACACACAGACACACACACACTGCAAACACATATGCACAGAAACATAATGGTCACAACGATGTCGCTTGTACTGGAGGCGTGCTTTCCCCATGTACACACACATACACACCCAAGGCTTAAACTTATAATTTGACTAACCCCCCCCACCCCCCCTCACCCCAGGCCTCAGGGACCCTCCCTGAGTCTCTTCACCCTCCAGTGAACACACTTGCTGGGGGCCACCCCACCCCGCCCCTCCCTTCTCTACTGGCCACGTGTGGAGGCCCAAACAGCTGGGCCCTGGATTCCCCCACTTTTGTAATATTTGGAGTATGTCTCTGTGCATGTGTGTGTGTGTGTGTGTGTGTGTGTGTGTGTGTGTGTGTCTATGCCTGCATGCATGACTGAAGGTATTTCTACATTTGCAAGAATGGGCCAAAAGGATGCATCGTACACCCACAATTCACAAATGTTTGTTGTTAATGTCTGGCTCTGACTGGGGTTCTGATACAAGATACTGACACTGATACTTAAATATAAAAAATGTCTTCTAAAACAGCATTCAGAGAAGGGTTTCTCAAACCTTGGGTGGGGTCCCCATATGGGGTCACTAGGTATGCAAGTAGTATCAAGGTTTTTTTCAAGGACAGGGTGACTAATTGATATTGCAGCATAACAATTCAGTCTTGACCTTGAAAGCAGCTTTAAATCAACAGATCAAGCTCCATCTGCCGAAGAAGGCCATGGAATGCATCTGAAACCTCACACAGCTTCCGTGGTGGAAGGTAGTGAGTGGACCTTGAGGTAAGGATTTGTTTGGTCAAAAAAATGCTATTTGTTTGATATGTTTAAAGGACCCGACACTCATAATTCAGCGGACCTGCTCTATTAGGACTGGGTGGGTGTGGTTTGATTAGATTTGATTGAAAGTGAAAACATTGGCAACATAAGCAAACAACTCCCCACTTCAAACCAGTGAGGAGACAAAAACACAAATCACAGAGAAATCTCTCATGTAAAACACCACATTAACTTTGGCGAAAAGGTGTATTCATATTTTTTTAAACATGCAATGCAATATCTCAGTGCAGACCGACTGTTCTTCGCCCAACGTGAGCTCTGACAGAAGAAAAGAAAAAAGATGATGTCACAGGCGAGAAGATATCGACCATCATGGGATACTATCACTCTCCACTCCAGAAGCTGTTGTATCATCCGGCCCTTCTTCAAATGTATAATTCTATAACATTAAAAAGAAAATAAATTAACATTATACAAAATATTCTTTGTATCTCTGGACATTATCAAGATTGTATTGTATTACTCACATTTAGAGTGGGCATCATTTACTGGGCAGTATGTGATCTCGATACAATAATATAGATACAATCCTGGACAAACAAACTAATGACTTACTTAAAGCTGCAGTAATCAATATTTTTATATGAACAGTGGGTCAAATGACTTGCAGTGGCGAACTCACAGAGAATTATCACTAACTCAGAAACACCCACTCGGATGTGTGCATAAGGACTAAAGTAGGATTGAGAACCCCACTGAGGCAGAACAGGTCGAAGAAAAAGGACTTTACTAAATCAATGTTTAAAATGAACAGGCTCACAGTCAGGCACGAGAAGGCAGTCCAAACAAGCAAACAAAACCAGAGGCCCAAGGCAAGCCGGCAGGTCATAAACAGGAGGAAGGTCAAAACACGGGTTGCAGATATCAGGCAGATTATCAGGAACAACATGACCACCTGGCAGAGGGAAAGAGCTGGTGGGCTGGTTATAGACACTGATGGACACTGACGCTGGATGTTGGAGTCAGGTGACCAGGATTGGTGGGAAAATCTGCTGGACAGGTGGAAAGTGTTCCTCTATGTCTGCTGTATGTGGGCAGTAGTTTGCTAACATGTTATCCATATCATCCTAACAAAGCCATAATATGTCACGTGTGTGACTTTTAGCTTTATTGTTGTTATGAAAAAACAAATTAACTCAGCTTTAATAGCAATGTACTCATTATGTCAAAATGGGGCATTTCTAATTTCCACACGTCATCAGGTCTAACATGTCATTAATCAGTCAGCTGGTCCACAGTGAGCTTCTTTCTACTGACACTAGAGGGACTGACATCTACCTCCCTCTCTTTAACCTGAGAGCAAATACCCAGGGAGTCACTGCTACATACTTCTGTGTTTTACTACGTTTGACCAAGATTACACTCTGAATTTAAATACAGCTCCAAATGGTTAATTTCCCATTAAATTCAGGAGGGGGGAGTGTGGGAAGGGGCTGCGAGCGCTGTCTGAAAAGGGTCGAGTGTGATCGTGGAATCGCCACAGCATCTTAAATGGATTCGTACAGGAGCCCCCCGGGTTTCCCCCCGAGAAAGCCCCAAGTAATACATCATATTGCTCTTAAAATAGCCATTAACCACAGTGAGGAGAGAGACAGAGAGGGAGGGGAAATTAAGCAATGTTCACAGAGTCATTCTCATACAATAACTCACCATTAACCTAAGCACTAAAAGGCTTGCTGTCTCTCTCTGTTATGTGTGCCTTTAATTGATTCTCCTAGTCCCTTTGCGGGCCGGTGAAGGAAAAGAGAAAAGAATGAGGAGGACACTTGCAGATGAGGCACGATTCTTTCTCTTCTCCCTCCTGTCAGAGTTTTTAACTGACTCCAGGGCCTGTGTATTCTTTAGATTTGCTGAGTGGATAGCAGATATGTAGCCTAATCCCTCTCAAATTGAGAGCATCCAAAACCTTTTCACAAACTGTATGTCCTGTGTATCTCCAATTAAAAAGGCCATGCCAGATAAGTACGGTAATGAGAGAATCCTTGGAAAATTAGATACTTGGCACTAATCTGTGGCTGTAAAGGAGGTCGAGGGGAAAGAATTAAGATTAGGATTTAATCCACAAATATCAATATCTCCTGCTCACACTGCCCCATGCACCAGCTAAGGTTACCCCACGAAACAAAAACAAACAACTCCGTGATGAGGTTTGCTGAAGACGCGTGATTGAAATCCCATTCTTCAAATTAACATACATATATGCAAATGAGCTCTTAATTAATTGCAAAACATATTTTTGATTAAATACTCCAAACGTCATGATTCTAATCTTGAAAGGGGGAAAAAAAGTTTTTAATTAATTTTGCCAGTTAAACCTCATCAACACTTTGAATGGAGTGTAATTGGGACACCGCCCTCTCTCCTTATTTCTCAACGGCAAAATCAAAAATCAGCCATTGTTATCACATTTGTAATGCAACCAGTGTGTGAGATGAGGACGCGATAAATGAGCAGGGTCCTGATTTTCATACTCAAAGTAAAATAATTCTGGTAATTGCCAGATATTCTAATATTGATTAAATTAGACGGAAAACACTCCTTTCATTAAGGCACTATGATATGGCCTAATTCTGATCATCTTCCTTCTGTCTTTGAATTACCAATTAAATAGGCTTTGTGGAAGATTTTCACAGTAACGGGTGAGAGATGGCTAAATGAAATTATGCCTATAGTTTGTGAGAGCGCCTCCACACTGTTTACGAAGGACTGTGTTTGTGTGGGAAGTCATGGTTAATGATGTATTCATCCTTCCTCGCTGTGGAACTCCAAGCCCAACTCATCGTGTATTGTGCTCAATTATGTGAAGAGGGAGAGCTGATAATGAAAACTAACATGAAGCCCCAGAGTGGATAGCTGGCATAACTGTATCCCTTCTCTTTCATCATGCCCAGGCAGAAGCCACAACTCCTCGCAGTTTCTCAAATGAACCTTTCAAAGCCTCCAAAACTTTCAGCCTCCCTCCCCATCCAGCTCCACCAAAGCAGCCGTCCACTTAAGAGTATAAGGAGGCTTACAGGGGGATAAGACCCTGCTAGGTGCTCGAGGTGAGATAACCAATTACCCATGATCACTTTTGACTCTTCTAATCTCCCCGCTGTATCGGCGGGATTTAGCCGCGGCAGCACCTGTGAAACCCGGCCATCTCCAATCTGCCGCCGTCCGCCTTTGTTATTCTAATGTCAGCCACTTGACTCATGCACTTCTGTCAAAGGGGATAAGCACCTGCTGAGGGTGGAGGGCTACTGAGGAGAGCGACCCTGTGACCCTCCAAACAGACAGCGTTGATTGATGAGTGGGATTTGGTCGCAGACTCTCTGAGTTTCATCAGGTCGTTCTCTCGGATGAGCCGATGACAAAGCGCCGCTGTCTTTCCCATGGAAACAGAGTGACACACATGGAGGTTATAAAAGCCACATGTGGCTGCGGTGTCACTGCAGCAGAACTTGTTTTTCAAAGTGCATGACAAAGTGCGTTGGTTAACAGATCGGATCAGCTGCGAGTCCAGAACAGATCTTTCAACTTCGGCATCCAAAGTTATGAGGACAGAACATTATGAGCTGCCGCTCTCAAACCAATGTTTAAAATGCAATCAAGACAGAGCGCCTTGATTCTTTTCTTTGTCATCATCTGCCTAGTGGATGACAGGCAGAGACTTCAAAATTATTTGTCCCAAACAAACATGCTGATCCAATTGGGTTGGGCTTCGAGGCGGAGCCCTCCAAGCCACAATCAACACTGATTCATCATTTCTCAGTTCATCTTCACTTTATTTATCGACCTTAACTTTTCGCTCCTGCTGTCAATCATGATGCCTGAGGTCACTGAGATCAGCAGATGTACTTGATTTGTAAATGTGAGCTTGGGCAATTCGGGCAAAACTCTTTTAAACACAGCAGTGTCTCTCTCTTCTACAGAAGACTGACTGAGATGATATTTTTGCATGTGTAAAATAACCTTTTTCTGATTATATACATTTACGTTTCATATTTAATAAGCCTCAACTTATATGTTTATATTCAAGCCGTAACCACATGTCAGGAATCAACATATGACAAAAGAATTGATGCATTTGTATTTATCATTCACGTTCAAAGTCATTTTTATTTTTGGATATAAAATAAAAAAATTCACAACATGACAACCAAGCATTTGACTTATAACTGATCTGTTAAGCATTTGTTGATTAATTATTTAATTATTAACAATAAATAAAGCCATTAGTTACAATTTGGGTTTTGTACAAAGTCTTGAAAGTTTTGAAAATGCTTAATTTCAACTGTTGTTTTCAAGGTTAGGCATATGCGTGAATTTGAATATACTCCTTGAAAAATGCTTGATTTTCATCATCTACATAATCACTCATGGAAACCAACAACCTTTTATATTGTATTTCAAATGAGATGATCCCGTCGCCATAATTGTTTGTTGTCTTCTGGCATTTATAGTAGCATGTTAGATTATAAAGGCCTCCAGAGTATGGATATTTTTGGTTAAGAAACCTTGAAGGTACTGGAAAAGTATTTGGAATGTAGTCTTAAAAAGCTGTACAAACCCAGAACTTATAAAGCCTTTATAAAGGTTTTCTTATTACAAAGTGGTACCGTTATGGTAATTTGTAAAAAAGAAAATGCTGGTTTACTTTTATGTAAAATATTGATAGTATCAGCACAATAAATCCTGTACTGGCTGGGCTGATATGCAGTCTTATACTATACTTTAGCTACTTTTCCTTCTTCAGAAGCTACGTTTTAGGAAAGGAAGTGTCAAGTTGCTAATACAACACACTGTCATGGCAAGCACTTGCAAACATTGTAGCGATGTAAAGATCCTAACTGTAGTAATACAATGGATTTTATGATGCAATGTTTAAAGTAATAATAGTAATAGTAGCACAAATAGAGAAAAGACTTACGTTAGTTAAGTAATTAGACACTCTAAACCAGATGAGCACCCCCCTACAGCCTGGTTCTGCTCGAGGTTTCTACCTGTTAAAAGGAAGTGTTTTTTTGCCATTGTCTCCTGGTGCTGATCGTGGTGGGAATGTTGAGTCTTTGTAAAAATAAGAGTTGGTCTCGACCTGCTATATATCAAAAAGTACCCTGAGATAACTTTGCTATTATATGGCGCTATATAAATAAAATTGAATTGAACTGAATTGAATTAAACTGCTGGTCATACCAGACTAATAAGGCTGTAGCAGCAAAACTACCAAAACTGTACTGAGTGACAATGTGTTATTGATGATTTCACAAGTGACATAGTTGTCCTGCTTTAAAATTTGTATTAAGTGTTTGAAGTGAGCAAACGTACATTGGTGCACAAATACATGCTGTATTGCAGTGGGTTTTGAGAGCTTAACACTTTGCTACAGTGGCACGATGAAAGTAACATTAAGAGAATCAAAGAGGCACTGAAGTACAGTATCTTCTGTGGGACCAGTTTGTCTTGCCACTCTGGCTTCTCACAAACCTTTAAGAAATGTCAAGTGGCTCGTGCAATTGAGGGATACTTTCACATCTTAAAGTCTCTCCTGCACTTTAGGGCATTCAGTGACTTCCTGAGAATATGAGAATATCATGAGAATATCAGAGGTTTCTGGGAGGGCAGCGGGTACAGAGGGCCTCATCTACTGATGGAAGAGAACATTTCTAAATCCTGCCTCTGGATTTATGGAGATAACTGTCAGACACGATGGTATAAAGGCCAGACTACATAGTGGATCACCAACCCGTGTGAAAGACATGATTCTAATGCTACTGGTCAATTGTCAACATGGCAAGGAAAGTAAAGATAAAGTTCCTAGCCACATATACCATTTGGCTGGTGTTACTTTTTCTGAAAATTCACTGAAATTAGGACATTCCTTTAAAGCTTCACAAGGAAATATTTTATGTAGGCCAAAAAATATGTGGAAGTCACCAAGTGGGGCTGCAGCGGAGAGGAGCATCCCATCTTTACTAATTGATTCCCTTGATTCATCCTTTATCCCTTTGCCCAAATGAAGCTCTAGAGTTGGGTTTGGGCACTTATAAGAAGTCATGAAAATACAAACTGAAACAGCATTGAGTGATTTAGTTCCAACAAATGCTGGACTCGTCTATTTAAGATCTTTGGCCTGTCTTATAGTTCTGATTGCCCTTGGTGTAAAGTATCACAGAGCGGCTGTGTGCAGGATTTCTGGATATTTAAGTTATTTGTTCACATTGTTCAAAGAGTTGCTGCCATGCAGAGCTGTCAAAATCTTAAGTTGTCTAGTGCAGCTTTAAAAGAGAAGCAATGGAGTTTTCATTCAGTTCCTCACCAAAAGGTATTGCGTGTAACAAACACATTGGAGGCATATCCTGCCTTGTGACACAATCACAAAGGCCCTGTGTACATTAACATGCGTCTTGGGCAATCTGATCACAAGTGGACAGCTCCAAGTACGTCAATTCACACCTGACATTAGCATGCGCCACTTGTGATCGGATCTCCTCTCTATATGCAAATAAACACGTACATCATTACGTTAGCAAAGACAAAATGCGTTGTCGCTTTTAATCTGAATTTGATGAATTTACCATTTATCAGACCACAGATGAGACAAGAATTAGGTTAGATAGGAGTGGCTAGGACTGGAGTGTTTCCAGGGGCCAGGCCTCACTGATTATTGTACAAAAACACAACTTTATTCACTGATTGTATACTGGATAACATTTTATGAAGAAAATGTTTTCTGGTTTTCTGTCTGATGTCTTCCGGCTGCTCTGCCTCAACTCTCAGTGATTTACTTAGTTTTCTGATGGACAGATAGCTTTACTTGTTGCTACAGCAACTGCTAACTGTAGCTGCCATTAGCTAGTTAGCTCAGTTAGCTGTGAAGCTAGCTTTGCTTTAAAGCTTAAATAAAGCTTTATTAGCTTTATTAAACCTCCTCCTCCAGGTCCATAGCTCCTGTGCTAGCGGTGTAAACACCAACACTTCCATGAGAGTGCAAGACACATGAGCAGTCAGAGAGGTTGTAAACAAGCCAACAGTCAAGTCATAGCATCTAAAACACTTTATGCAGAGGTACAAACCAAAAGTTAGTGCACGGAAATGATGATAATAATATAATATAATAATATAATATAATATATAATAATAATAATCCACTGGAAAACTAGGAATGTTTACAGTATTTGCCTTTGTTTTCTCTCCCAATAAGTTTGAAACTGAGGGTCTGTCTGATCATCTAAATAGTTTATTTCTTGCCCTATTCCTGTCTCTGCATTCCCAATTGTTAAGTACAATCTTGTTATTACTAATATATACAATGGCTATAACTACAAAAAGAAATAAATAAAAGACCCATGTTGTATCCTTTAACTTTAACATTAAACCCTGAAATCAGTCTTGTTTTTGTGTACCAACCTTGGCTCTCATTTTGTCCAGTGTCCACTGGAGGGACAACAAAATCACATATCACCTCTTTAAAGCAGAGTGTGGAATCAGAGGTCCCACAGAGACGCTCTCTGCCAATTTTCCCACCACATACCCTTCACCAGGGAAAATCTGACCCGTCTAAGGATTTCCAAGCCAGACAGGATAATCTGACATGCTCTAAGATGACACTGCTGCTCTCCACTCCACCTCGCTCTGCCTCTCTTTCCCCTCCCATCTCAAGTCGGGATGCAGAGCTAGCACAAATGAGAGACACTTTGAAAAATAAGCTGCTCATTTGGGACTGAGTGGATTCAGATGGTTGGCCAGTGCTCAAAGGCACAGCGAAAAAGGGGGCGGTTGGGTCAGCTTATTATTTCAGTGAATACAAGGCGCTGATGTTCCTGCTCATATGGCATTTTCTCAATCAAAAGGCCTTGGTCACCAGTATGTGGGCCAATATCCATGCTCACACTTCTGCATCTCTTCAGCCAAAAGCTTCATCCACTGGTTATGAAGGTTGGACGTGCCTCAGCTTTGATAAAACAATGGTCAGATTGGAATATTCTTTGACTGGAGAAGAACCAGAAAATCAATTTTCAAGGTCAAAAACAAGAACCAAAAGGAGTGGCAACTCCACACAGCAGTAAATGAAACTACTAAGACTTTTAGGACTCCAACGACTGTTCATCTGTGAGGTACTTTCAAACTACACAATGTAACTTTGTTTATCTTAAAAATGTGAAGTTTATTTCACTAGCGATTAAACACACCCATGCCTGACTTTGAATGGTATACCCACTAGCTTGTGGTGGCTAGTCGTTAGCTGATGCTAGAAAACTTTGAATAGACATTGCTGTGTAACTGACATTACTGAGTCAGTTAGGTGATGTTATGACTCTTCTCTTGATGTACTACTGATATATTACATTTTAAAATTAACCATCATCATGCAATTGAGATTTTTTTCCCACGAGTACATAGGTTTGCTTCAAGAAAAAAGCTAAAAAGCGTGGTGAATGAAAGCTATGCTTAAGAGAGTTAGAGGATGGATTACCAACCAGACACACAAACTGCACTGGGCAACAGATCCCTAGGGCCATAAAAGTATCAATTGGTGTTTGGTAATCTGATTTATTGCAGAAGTTTCTCTATTAAAGTATAATATCAATTAAGGCATCATATTTCATAATTATTACTAAATGTCATGTCATGTAATGTAGAGGGGCCCTGTGCAGAGATCAAGTTTTAAAGAGCCAGTGAAATAACATTTTACAATTGTTTATTTCTGCAGTTATTATCTCTAGATATAGCTAAATATGTCTAAATAAAATATTTTTGTATTTACTAAAATTCCCATCTTTTCTTTTCCTGTAAATTCTTTTTAAATGACCATATATGTATCCAATCAAATATGAATGGGTTGATCAGCTAACCTGTTCCATTATTCAAAACCACATTAACGTTTGGGCTTTTAGTATCTAGGGGGTTTAGAGACATATGCAGCGATTTTTGTTTCTTTTTAAAGCAGTCAAAAAAATGGTTTGAGAGAGAAACCTTCCACACTTTTGCTTGCAAACCCTAAAGTTTTGCTTTCAAACCCTAAAATTTTGCTTGCAAATCTAAA
>JAVQJL010066065.1:0-27549 GCA_036024295.1 Nannoperca obscura
CAAAAATGTCTGACTTAAGGGAGTTTTTGCGTGTTCGAGGAGTCCCAGAGGAAGCCATTTCATTAAGTCAGACATTTTTGGTCAGCCTGTGGTTTCCCTCCAGAATGGCGCAAAGTGACGTTGGCGCATTCTGACTTTTTTTTTGCATTCTGACTTTTTTTTTTGCATTCTGACTTTTTTACTAAAATTTTTTTTTAATAATACAATAAAGTCAGAATTCTACCATAAAAAAAAAATAATTCACACGTGCCCCTAATCCTCTTCCGTATTATATGATGAATGTGAGAATATAATAGAAAATATAAGGACTGTGCACCACTTATTTTTCTAATATACGAGAGGAAGCAGAAAGTAATCCAAGAACCTTATACAAACGTATGCAAAAACATGCGTTGATCAATAATCAATGTTTGTGGTTGGTGGGCTGGTATGAAATAAGGGTGCAATTGTAATACCACGCCTGTCCTGCAGGTGTCAGTGCAGGCGCCGGGAACGTAAACACGGATTAGCGGCTACATTACAGCAGCTAACGTTACTGGAAACCTGGACGTTTGATTTAAAGAGAATATGGGGGTAACTCAATATTTTCCCACTGTATTATTTTAATAAGCACAACTGTTTACCATACGATTCGGGCTGTCCAGGAACCGTATTAGCGCGCTTTAATTTTGAGACCAAGCTGAGACCAAGCTAACCAGCTAGCTAGGTTAGCTTCAGTTGATTTTAAAGGCATGAACTCTCTGGTTGGCTACGGGGTGTCCTCGGAGTCCGACAGTGATGGAGATGTAGAGGATGTAAACAGCGGTGGAGTTGGGTAAGTATCCACTTTAAACAAGCATGTATTACAAAACACAGATTGTCCGATAATCGCATGTAATACCATGCTAGCTTAGTTAAGCTGTTCACGTCTCTCTCTACACCTTTTCTACCGTCAAGTTCTGTTAAGGAGATGGGTGACGAGGCATCAGCTGTTAAGAAGGCCCGCAACTTCTTGCTGGCTCCTGGTTCAGCTTCGAGTGAATCAGAACCAGAGGAAGAGGACCCACAGCCCTCTTCATCACCACCACACGCACCAGCATCTTCTGCAGCCTGTCAACCCAGCCCGCCTGCTCCTTCCCTGGGCTCCCTCGCCTCCAATAAACTACCTCCTCCTTCGCTGAATACCTGTTCTGACAGCGGTGTGTTTGCCAACCCTTTCAAGGCTCAGGCAGACCAGAAGCTCAGCGCCTTGCAGAAACACGTCCCCCTCACAATGCAGGCCAAACCTTCTCAGATAGGAGGCAAAAGGATGTGTGTGTCATACAGGAAAGCCGGGAGGTGCAGGTTTGGGATCAAATGCAAGTTTGCTCATGACAGTGACCTCCAGACCCCAGTCACTCCCACTGACTGTCATCCACCTTCAAGTGAAGACACACCGGTGTCAGATCAAGATGAGTCCCATGCAGGTGGCTCATGTGAGGAGACAAAAGAGGAAGGGTCTGCAGGGCAGCAAGGGAAGAAGAGGAGGGTTGGACTGAGTAACACCTTGATTCCTCCTAAACGAGCTATGAAGCAGTATGCCATGCATAGAGACAGAGAGCGGATCAATATGTCCTGATGGATGTTGTATGAGCTATAACACTGCGCTGTCATAAAGCAATAATAGGGAGATGAAATATGTTGTCACAGAGATCAATTTGTGGTTCTTGTTTAAGGGCATTTTGACATGTGGACTATCCCCCTCTACCAACTAATGTACAGCCGTCCCCAGTTAAAGAGATTGATTGTTTGGGGTCCCCCCCCAAAAAACAAAATGATGTTCTCAAACTGTCAGTGAATACACGTTGGATAAATGCTAAGACATTTATTTACATCATATAAATGAACAGTTTCTGTTTGCTCTATCACACATTCTAAATCACAAATCAGAGAGGTGCAGATTTAGTACTGTCATATGTTCCAAGGTTTCTACATAGCCTTGCTTATTAAATTACATCACACTTACAAACACAACTTGAGTTTGTCTAATTCAGAGACTGTGCTTGCTGTTATTTCATAGGTTCATATGTCGATTTACAATGTCCAAGGTCCGCTTTTGGCTATCTATAATGACCGAGGGCTTTTCTGAGTATTAAATACATTATATGGGTTATTATTCCTTTGAAGTCTACCAACAGCCAGGCTTAAACATTTGCGCAGATGTCATTAAAACGATTTAATGACACTGCCAACATCACTAAAATATGCATATTTTGTGACTTTTTACAGGCCTGTGAAACATCCTCAGCTATGCCTCCCGGGTTTACAGTAGATTTGGACAATAAATGAAAAAGTAGCTGCCTGTTCATTTAAACAGAATTTACTCGCCCCACACATAGTGGGGTCTGTGTATAGCTTTCTAATGTGTTGTGTGTTAATTCATAATATAAATAGAGTTGATTTATTCCAGTAGGAACCTTGATGCCACACACTGGGCATTTGATGTGCTGTATATTACGAAGAGGTATGCTATAATATTGCATATTAGCAACAGCTTTGCAACATAACCTCAGCCATCAATACACGCGCTCACATAAAAGGCTAGTTAAGTTTACAGGACTTGTGTACAAAGGCAACAACTTACACATACAGACACGTTTCCCTGATACAGATATTCTAAAAAGCTACCAATATGACTAAGTGAACAGTACATAATATATTGGTGATCCTACATTTACCTCAAACATTGTAATACAGTATATCAGGTCAGTGACGGCATAATCTGCCTTTATCTTCTATTTTGTGTGCACTATTCTTGTTTTACATGAGGGCGTGCTGCACATGTCTCTCAGTGCAGTCCGACAGAACACCCTCTTGTCCCGTGTGCTCCCAGACCACACCGTCCGCTTCGGTCTGCTGAAGGGAGCTGACTGACGGCGAGGAAGACGAGAGCACCGGATTGTCCAGAATAAAGCTGCCCTCATTGGTGGAGGCTGGATCCTGGGACTGGGGGTGGGACGGGGACAGCAGAGGAGGGCTCGGGGCGGCTGTCTGCAGGGTCTGAAGGTGCTGAGATGTTGCTAGAATGGGGATTTGCTGAATGTGGGTCTGAGACTGGCTGATCGGCTGGAAGGTCATCTGAAGGATTTGCGTCTGCCCGTGGCTCTGCTGCTGGGAGGAATACGACTGAAGAGGCTGGAGCTGGGGTTGATGCTGGGTCACAGCTGAACTGGAATGCAGGGTTAGTTGTTGGATTTGGGGCTGCTGTGGCTGCTGAGCAGCCTGCACAAACTGGACGGGCATCTGGAGCTGGAGGTGAGTCTGCTGCTGGTTGTCAGCCGGCGAAGGGGGGTCGATGGGCGACAGGGCAATCGTCACCGGCACCTGCATGGTATGGAGGCTCTGGTCTTGTCCAAGTAAAACCACCTGGTGACTCACTTGTTGGGTCACATGACCCATCTGGGACACCTGAGCCACTTGCTGCCCTTCCTGGCTCACCTGGTCCATCTGCCCATCGTGCCCTACATGGCTCACGTCCAGGCCGGTGACCTCTGCTTGCATGGGGTTTCCTGGCAGCTCCAGAAGGGAGGCGGGAGTCGTGATGAGGGCGCCAGCGTTGGCTGCCAGCGCCTCAGCGATTAGCACCTCTGGGTGACTCTTGGCCTTATGGGCCACCACACAGTCCTTCTTTTCAAACTTCTTGCCGCAAATGGAGCAGGAGAACTGATAGGTGGCGTCAGCGTCGTGCTTCTTCATGTGCCAGTTGAGAGACGCCTTCTGACGACATGTGAAGCCACAGATTTCACACCTGTGGGCGGAAATGGAGAGAAAATGCATTTAAGTAAAAAAAATTAATGAATGTCCAAAACGGAAGGAGCAAAAACAGAGAAGAACTAACTGTAGGGGCTTCTCCCCCGTGTGAATCATGCGGTGCACAGCCAGGTTGTGGGAGCTCTTGAAGGCACGAGCACAGAACTCGCAGATGTAGTCCCTCTGGTCTAGAATCACAAAACACTCAAAATAAAGATGTGTTCTCCGTATACTGTCATGATCAAGTATAACTAAAAAAAGGGCCAGACACGGATGGAACCTAACGCATTGTCCATGTATATACTGTATGTATATACCTGTGTGGTGCTTCGCGTGACGCAGCAGCTGCTTCTGTAGCCTGAAAAGCCTGCCACAGGACGGGTGAGGGCACACGTACTTCTTCTTGAGCAAGTGCTGGTACTTTATATGGTGCTGGTGTGCAAAACAAAGAGAACGTTAAGACACAGATCATCACTAACAGGAGTTATAAAAAAAAGTTTCAGTTGTTGCTCTGATGTTTTCATTTTTTTGAGGTTTTGACAGTATGAAGTTTTCTATCTTTACAGGATGTCAACCCTGACGACAGCATGTATTTATGGTCAAATAATCAAAAACTGTTATTTGCACATATTTCACAAAGGCACAAATTATTCCTTCTGTAATGCACATTTTATATGAATTATGCTGGGATCCCCTCAGATACATTATAAATTATATTAGACGCTTTCCCCAAAAATGCTTGGACTCTTGTAAGTGCCCAAACTGTTTGATTAATCAATAATTGGTCAATAGAAAATAAATCCAGCAATTTGAAGATGCTTCCAAGGGAACTGTGATGGACATTTGTCACCGTTTTATGGACTGCTCTACAAATAAATCAATTAAAAAAATAAATCAACAGATTCTTCTACAATGAATCTAATCTTTATTAGAAGCCGTTTGAAAATCAAATCTGTAGAAAACGTACTCCCATCCCTACATTTGAACTTTTATCTTAGAGTGATAGATGTAAATAACCCCCTTGCTGAGAAAGACCTGTAGGTAGCGAGGATGAGCCAGGACCGTCCCACATCCTTCCATTTCACAGCGCACATACTGCACTGGGGGCTTCTTCCTGTGTGGGTGAGCCAGAAATGAAGTGGAAAGTCCTCATTAATATCGGACACATTCAAATTCGTTGCTCACTATGTCAATGATCAGATCACTACCATACAAGTTCTTTCAGGATGGAGTCATGGCAGGACATGAAAACCTCACCTTCTCTTTGGCAGCCGCGGGGTTTTATCGTCTTTTTTCCGCCTGCCTCTCCTGACACGGAAGGAAAAGAAGAAACCAGATGTAGTTGCAATAGATAGTCAAAGAGCCTTGTTCCATTATGTAGTGAACACAGCCATTTTTGAAAGGGGAGTTTG
The DNA here is from genome assembly GCA_036024295.1 of Nannoperca obscura. Taxonomy (NCBI): domain Eukaryota; kingdom Metazoa; phylum Chordata; class Actinopteri; order Centrarchiformes; family Percichthyidae; genus Nannoperca; species Nannoperca obscura. Next base: position 5,181 of record JAVQJL010066065.1, read on the forward strand.
CTTTGTAACCACACACACACACACACACACACACACGATTTAGACTGAAGCTGGACTAATGCAGTCACAGGAGAACAACTGCTTAGTATTTCATATGAAGCACATTAGACATATTTGCAATGTTAACCTGTCCTGTTGATAACTGGTTTCTTACTTCCTGGGTCCATCCGGGTCCTCTGCCATTTCTTCTTCCAGCTTGACTTCCTCTTCCACACTCTCCAAGTTGTCCAAACCTTCTATCTTTATCTCGGCAACCTCCTTCTCTTTTTTAGGTGCCCTCTCTTTCTCTTTCTTCTCCTTCGGTCTAGGAGGAGCTCTGCGCTTTGGTTTAGGGGCATCCCTAATGAAAAAAAAACATTTAATATATTAAAACAAAACAAAAAATGATGGTGCCCATGTCTAATCACGTCAGACACAGATACACACCTTTCAGCCTTCGGGTTGTAGCTCTGGTCATTCAAGTCGTCTCTAAAAGGAACATCTTCGTCACTGCTGAGGCCCTCCTCCTCCTCTTCTGCACCACTGAAAGCAAAACGACAAATCACTTGAAACAGAATTCCCCACTTTCTGCATGGGGTCAAGTGAATGCCCTCGCGGTAAGTGTACCTCAGACTCTGTGGCTGGTAGCTGAGATCGTTTGGGTCATCGTGAAATGGAAAGTCTTCATCATCCAAGACTGGTTCAGCAACCTCCTTTCTTTCGGCCTCTTTCTTTTTACTGTGACAGCAAAAAGCTCTCAGTCACACACTTTCACAATGTACAAGTAAGACTCCACTTCAAAAGGCCACGGGCTCGGTGGAGCGTAAGTATCAGAGCAAAGATATCTGCTCATGATACGATACGTTATGCAGCCTCTCCATTGGTAACACTAATACATTACACATGATTCTTTAATAGATTTTTAAATGATACCTCATAACCCCATATAGTCTGACCAAGTAAATATATACCTTCCTGATCTCTGTTACTGTTTGTAAAACTGTGAGTGTGTCAAAGATACACTGTTGATAAAATCTTACATAATCGCATCTTTTAAAAAAAGGGTAAGTTTACTCAAATCAGGAAAAAGCAAACTTCCCCACTTAATAAATCTGAAACTATCTGCATGGCTGGATAACACAACAAATAAGATTTTTGACTCTCTAGCGCAACCACACATCATGCCATTTTAAAACAACCCCAGCAGTGAGTGAAAACCCTTAAAAAAATATACAAAAATACACTTACATGTCATACTTCTCTTTATCATTTACCGCTCCTTCCGCTGCTGCATGACGAACAGAGAACCAAAGAGACATCATGAGTTTGAGGAGGGCAGCAAAAGCACTCTTAGAACCTTCAAGTTTAGATATATGTAGACATTTGTATAAGAAATGGAAAAAGGCATGAACACAAAAGCATTTTTATTCTAAGTGGTAGTAGAAGGCAGGGACCATCCAGATGTTTAATTCAAAAGGCAGCACCGGAAATAAATGATCACAATAAATGATCAGCTAAATAACATGTCACTGAAGGTTTTCTATAGAATTAACAAGAGTGGGCATTTTGCTTGATTTGAGAATTATAGGCCCCCATGCTGAACCATTGCTGAACCATCGCTCACTGTCAACAGGTTCCTCACCAGCTGGATTCTCCATTCCAGGTTCGGTCTTACACACAGGCTTGGCAGAGCCGCAGACAGCCCTGCCAGAGGGGGGCTTGGCACGAGTCTGGGCTGAGGGGCGTCTGGAGGGAAGAGCTGGAGTGGGAGAGCAGAAGCATGCCATCACACATACTGTATGCCATTACGCGTGGTACAGGCATATGCAGACACGACCCAGCTCTGTTGAAATGCACACATAATCCACTTGCACACATGTTGAATAACGTTAAACTGAAATGTAGATTTAGTAAGAGACATAATCCAACAGTTCTCTGTTTACCTTGAGCATCTGTGGCAGGTTTCTTGTGGTCCTCTGAGCTGCGGAAATGAGGGGGAAACACTGAGATCTGACATATTCTCTACCGGCAAAGCGACATGCCGCCATTCATCATATCTCTAATACGACAATGCATTTAGAAGTTGTAAAAAAAAAATAAAAAAAAAGATATGTGACAATATGTAAAGCCAGGTAAGTTTTACTCCACCCTCCCCCTGCAGAGCTGTTGAAAGGGGACGAGCTATGTTGAAAGCGTGCTTTTTACAGAAACTGACATAAACACAAAAAAAACTCCACACAGGCTCGTTGTTAACACGTTTAGTGGTCTATTAGCTAGGACTGCTGAATTAAAAACTTACTCTGTGCCTTGAAGGCTGTCACCTGCGACCCTCCCACCAGCCTCAGCTGAACCCACAGCTTCTGAATTTTTCTTCCGCCTCGAGTTGGAAACTTTTCTCCGCTTGGTCGCGCCGGTGTCCGGGCTCGGTTCGTCTTCGTCGTCTTCGCTCTTGGTGTCCTTCAGCCAGGCCGGTACTGCCCTCGTTGACCTGTCTCTTAATACCCGTCCTGAGCTCTGCGGGCTCGACGCTACTCCGTTAACGCCTGTTAGTGAAGCGGCGACGCCGGACCTCGGGCGGCCTGCTCCCCGCTCTCGGAGACCCCTCCGTGGTGTAACGGCCTTACTGGTGGCCGGGGTCTGCTCTGCGGCCTTGTCCTCCGCGGGATCTTCATCTTTATTTACACCCCCGTTTCGGTCGCCGGCCGGTTCCATCACCGTCAGGACACTTCAGCCTACCTCAAATTCCGCTTAAAGTCAAGCAGGTTTACTTGTAATTTCAGGAAAAACGGACATCTGGTTAAAAGACGTTTTGATTGCAGGCGGCCTTTATCCAACAGTGGGGCATTTTCTGTGATTGCGTTGGGTTCGTCGCAAATTAAATGCATGTATTTATTGATTAGGAACTGAAAACTTTTCTTAATTATCTATTCAGCAATAAAGCGATATAATTTTAAAGAAGCAGACAATATTTTCGCGTTCTTAAAGCTACAGTAAACCTACTTATTCGCCCGGGCCTGGAGCACAACCATTTTGTGCGCTTTGTTGCGTCTCCTTTAAGCCAAATATAAACCGAGGCTGCATTCAGGAGGCAATGCTTTTTAGCAGCTCTTAAAATCATCTGGATATCCCTCTGTGGCTTCTGTAGATAGAGTCGGCCTAGCTGCATGGTTTATGAATCTGCAAAGGCGGCAGCAGCCGGGCAGCAGCACCGTGCACACGGAAGACTGGCGGAGCATCATGGGATCTGTAGTGCATCTTTGATCACCACAGCTTGGACTTCGTTTTAATGCTATTTCTATCTCTTTATGTCGTGCTTTTGTCGCTTTAGGATACAAATTGTGAATATAATAGCCTGCGTAGAATTAGCAATGGGATTTTAATTATGTAGCAAAATAAATAATACATAAACAATATTAATGTAATGTTCCTTGCATGCATAATATTTTCCACACATTAACACATGAAAACAGGTGCATTTACTATTCTCAATGTTTTATTCCGTCTTTTTATTATTTGTGTTCTGTGCTAAATAAATGAATCAATGATACGGTTTTCCTCAACACTCAAACACTTTTGTAATATCTTCTTCTTGCATGTGTTGACTTAATATTTTGACCTCAAGAAAGAAGAGTAAGTGTGTTTTGTTTCCTACAATATTCTGCACTGATGATAGTCGAGCTAACATGGCTGCCAGTGAAACCAGCACTGAGTTGTACAGCTCTGCCGCACGCTGTTCTGATAGTGTGGATTTACCACCAGATGGCAGTATTGCCTTAAATGTATAACTGGTCTCTGACAGCATGAAGTCACTTTAACTTAGTTTTAAATCCGTCTCCTGTCATCGACCAGTATGACAAAGTAGTTGCGGTCTTGGAGTATGTTGGAGATATTATTCCTGGAAAACAAACTCACTCCATTACCGCCATTAAATACCAGAGCCAGAATTACCATTATTGATACCAATACCAGTTATTTGTATCTATCTATTAAAAGAGCATAATGTGTTAACATGTGAGGGGACGATGTGCCATGATTTATAAATTAAATACCAGGTTGGAAGAAATTGTCTGTAAGTAAAAGTAGCAATTCCAGACTGTGAAAATACTCCCTAAATACAATTGCATGAGTATTATTAGCTAAATGTAGTTAATGTATCAAAAGTAAAAGTGCTCATAATGCTTAAAAATAATCCCTGTTAGTGGTTTACTATTATATATTGGATTTTTGTATTATTATAACTGATGCATATAACTGTTGAGATGGAAAATTTAACATGTTTTATGTATTAAACTAATGATGAACTTCTATAAGAAAACCCGATGCACTGTTTTTAAAATCTTAGTATGCAAAGTAATTAGAAACTAAAGCTTTCAGATAAAGTGCAATATAGTAAAAGCATAAGTATAAAGTAGCTTAAAAAGAAAATAATTGAAGTACAAGTATCTCACAAATTTTCCTCATGTACAGTACTTACAGTACTACATTATACCACTCGGTAAATGCACCATTAATATGCTACTTCTGAATAAATTGTCCTTACCACTGACTAATTTGCACAAGTATTTTAAGCATTTTACTATTATATTCTCTGATGATCGCTGAATTACACGCATGTAAAAACAAGACAGTCATATACACAACATCAGCAGAGTCACAGAGAACATGCACTACAAAGATTGAAGAATATCTAAGTTGAGATGATCAATTTCCATCCTACTGATGCTACTATTTAAAATACAGTTTAGTTTTGGTGGTATCAGTACTGTAGGTATCGATAGTAAAGCAGGTTGTTTTTTCTGTAACCTATTACCACATTTTAACGGTAAAACTTTTGTCTGGACGCTGGTAACACTGTGTAAAAACTCCATGCACCTGTGATTATTCCCCTGCACATATGCACTGCATAATGAAGGCTACTTGTTCTTAAATGCCTCCCTGAACTCCTGGCTGGAGTACAACATCTTTCTAGAGTAAAGTTGACCCGCCACTGAGAAGTTTATGAAACATTCTCCAAACACTGTCCTCTCTCCACCACGATACATTGCTTAATAACTGATGTATGAGGTCAGGGACGGGTTTCTATTCACAGAGGTTGGAGTCAAACTCCACTGCCTCGGAAACTTTCAAGAAACTTCTGAACCTTTTAGCACTTTCTACATTTGTGTGGTTTAATCTAAAAGAAAGGCAATAGGTAGAAAAACAAAATTAATGACAGCACTGCGTCCTTTTGAAAATGCTTTATTTATCTACGTTATCACTATAAATATAACGATACAGAACAAGCTTTTTTTTTAAACAAACCTTCAAATAACAGAATAACCAGTCTGCATAGGTCTACAAAGGTATAGCAAAGAGCACATTTTGGCAATAAGGCACACACTAGGAAGAGTTTAAATGGTAAGACCTATGTTAAACTAGGCATACGTAGCTCCACACCACTGACACAAGGCACGGGAGGAGTTTATCCTCTTGCTGTAGTGTGGGTGAAATGCAGGCAATAGAAAGTTAAGCAGGTGTTCTGAGTGGGACGCAGAACCAGAAGGACACAGTGTTCTGCCTTCTAACACATGTTTTTTGGATGGCTGTTAAATCATAATTAAACCTTTTACAGCTTTGCCCAAAACCGACATTTGGAGTTGCAACACGAACAGCTCAAAGTGCCAATGGCTTGTAACACACCCAATGGACCGGTTTTAGTCTTTGCTCAAAATACGAATAAAAGGTAGATGAACGAGAAGGCCTGTGTTCCCACTCATAACACCAAATCCAGTTCAAAATAGCAAACATAATATTACACATAACCAAAACACAACAACCTTGAATTTTAACTATTGGACACTTTGGCAAAAAAAACAACTTTTTTTCTACGTTTGTTACTCTGACTTTTTATCCCTACACAAGGTGTAAAAAATGAAAAGAAATATGTTTTAGAATATATTATACCTTTTCTTCTCACTTCGTAGACAACACACGTAATGCATATATTAAATATATCCTGACTTACTGTCATCATACAAGAAAATAATAAAATGCAATTATCAGCAGATTGTTTTCTACTTCAAATCCAGTTTCAGTGTGAAGAGTGAGGAGCAAAAATGTAGATGATGGAGTGAGATAATAGTTAAACAAATATGTCTTCTTGTTTGCTGTCAATCTTTTCATTTCACTTCTTGTACCAAAAACTCATGATCTTGCTCACTCAAACTTACCATGTTGTTTTATGGATAAAACAACATGTTCAGATTTTTTGTTTCTAAAATCTAAGGATTTAAGTGAGCAAATAAAACCTCTTTTAAATGCAGAGAATATACAGAAATTGGACTGGAAAATTCCTAACTACTAGAACTACTTTACAAAAACTAATGTTTTGCATTCTCTTGTATAAAGATGGCTGTTGTGGAGTGTGACTTTATGATGATCTTGCATCTGTCATGTCTGTATGTTGTCGTACATACATTCATGGCTATTTGTATTTTTGATTGTGAGGTATTGCTCCAGTTATTCCCAGTCCAATATTACATTTGTTTTCAACACACTGCAGAGTTTTAAAAGTGCCTACTAAACATTCATCAGGGTTATGTGATGTTTTATGCTTAATGCGCTCACATACAGTCACTGAAAAACGTCAAATTAGCCCAGTTCACACATTAATTCCTACTCGGTATTTAATATCTCTTCATCTGAAAGTTGCAATCTCTTGCCTTTTATAAATACGTTTAAGTGCACCTCAGTCAAGCACAGTCTAGAGGATGAGAAATTAAGAGGAGAGACATACAGAGTGTTACTGCAGGAGCATTCAGAGAAGAGACTACAGGAGAGAGGTAGCCTTGTCGCATCTGACTGCAGAGACTGGAACCTATTACCACAAAACAGTAATACCACAGATTTGGTTCACTGGGAATATGCATGGAGAAAACTCCAGTGCTATGCACAGACATGAGTGTTTCGTCTGTGTGCCAACCACAGGAGCTTTGCTTTGTTATGAAAGGCACAGCGAAAAGCATTGGGTAGCACATACATTATGCAAATCTAAGGCACTGTAGTCAGGCACAAAGAATCTTCCTAATATCATGAGACTGGAGTGTATGTAGCCGTAAGTTTTTGGTTAGCATTAGCAAATGCAGGAGCGCTTTAAGTGACAAGGTGCTCCGGTCCATATAGAAAAATGTGTCTCATTTCTGTCCATATTTGTTCACCTTTTAAGAGTTAAACAATAAAAAAGAATATAAAAGATATACATAAATGAGACAAGACAACAACTAACATCTGTTCAGTGTTGGTCCCCTGTCAGCGCAGTTTCTGAGGATGGGAAACATCTCCATGTACATGATGTCGCTGTCTAGCAGGCTTATAGATAAGACAGGTTGCCCGTCATTGAAAAAGCTTTCCAGTTTTCTTACTCTAGTATTTGTTCCCCAAGGAATCTGTCACAATAATATTATTTAGCTCGCAACTCTTCTTCACTAAGATATATGTTTCCAAAAGCTAAAGAGGAGACATCAAAAGAAGCAAGCTAATCATAAGCAAATGAACACATAGAACCTTCATTTAAAACAACCAACAACACAAATAAAACTAAATAAACCAAAAAGTACCAAACAGGCATGTTTGACACATACACAGCATGGACGGACAGTATCACCTACAGCATGTAGAATTGGCTAAAACACTATATATTAATGAAAAAAAAAAAAACATTAGTACATCCAGAAACAGTTGTCTTCAGTGGCATCCTCTCTTGTCAGTAGTTCCTGTTTCTTTTAATTAACTTTTCTTTCTTTTTACCCCCAAGTTTTTACACTTAAAAAATCTTTTTATACATAGTGTAAAGGTCTATCTTTCCTGCTTTGGAGCACAGATACTACCCCAATGAAAAGAGAAACCTCCAGAGAATAAAACCTTAAATATGTATCTTCTATTCATAAATACTTGAATGTACCTTCAGTGTTTCTGTTGCCATAGCAACAAGTTGGCGGGGGTCAGCAACACGAAGAGAGAGAGAGCAAGTCAAAGACATGGGAGTTGTGACTGCTGTTATTGTGAGTTATGCTTGTTGTTGGGGGACAACTGTCACGACATACAAGTAGGTTACCTCAGTAAGTGACTGTCCTCTATGTGTAATATAATTTTCTGTAGAAAAAAGTGATGCTGCATAATTAAGCCATCAATTATGGTTGCCATGGGTCCAGGATATACTGAGGCCGGTATGAGATGTCAGGTTGTTATTGTTTCACTGACATTCATTAACAACTTTTGGATGTTCACAAGTTCAAGTGATGTTTCTGTATGATGTTGGGGTGGTTGTTCAGTCACAGGCAGGGTAACTGCCGTTGTTTCACATGGTCTGACCCTCAGAATTAATATGTCTGGTAGACATCATGGATGGGCAGCTGGAAGGCTGTGGCAGGGAAGGCCTGTGGCACCGCGTATCCTGTGTATCCCCCATATGCTGCAGCCACCGCTGCATTCTTCTGCAGAGCAGCCAGAGCTGCTGTGTTGGCAGCGTAGTTTGTGATAGGGACATATCCAGCACTATACAGGCCACCGGCTGTTGGGATACGCTGTACGTTGTGGGCCATGGCATAGACAGGAGTGATTGGACGGCCCTGCAGAAAAAAGAGAAGACGAAACATAGTGAATAAGAGGATTTCTAAAGCATGTCCTCTAAGACCGACTCAGCGTACATTGAGTGCATTCATTGAATGAATGCATTCAAATGTGAATCTTTTACATTAAACTCAGCAAAACCACCTGAACTAACCAAAATCTGCAATCTTGAAGATATTGGACAAAAAAAACATACAGTATGGTAGTGTAAATAGAAATAATTATTTTATAGCCAATGATATAAACATTTATGCTACTTTAGGTCACAATTAAATTATGTGAGATGGAGCTGAACATTTTACATCTTTAACGGGTTTCATCAAATTCAACCATTTTAATGTGTCTGTGAAATATACAACAGTGTCATAATGCACACCTGAAAAGGTGGAGGGGTAGAGACTGAAGGTAGGACAGTGGCAGCAGCAGTAGCAGCGGTATGTTCAGGGTGTTGCATGGCCAGAGGGTTGATAAGGTGCTCCACCGCGTGCACCTTCCCATCCTCCATCAGCTTGGCTGCAGGAGCCGTGCTGAACACTGGGTACTGCCCACCCAGAGTCGGCAATGCCACTGTGCATTAAGAGACACAAAATGAGAGCTCGGATAACAGAGTGGACCACTGTAGACAACAGAGTATAGCAAGAGCTGGTTAAAATGTTTGCATTCACAATGCAGGAAATAATAGCATGAGACAAGAACATACATGCACCCATGCTCAACCAGAAACAGGCATACTTAGATCTGAAGGTAATCTATGAAAGGGGTGATGGATGCTAAAGCAATGAGGGATAAATAGGACAGAGAAAGGAAACAATTTAGACAAGAAGGGGAAAAAAATTTTAAAGTTACACAAGTTGGGGTGTGATTCGGATTATGAAGGTGCTCAACTGTGGATTAACCTCAATGCTCCAACACATACCCACACACACACACACACACACACACACCGTGAACACAACGTCAGTCATTGTTTCAGATGGACAAAAGTCTTTTCAATCTAGTGGCGATCCTGTGATTTGACACAGAACAGGACTAACACCAAGCTCCAGATTGGGGTCAATTCGTTCCAGAAGGAGCATTAAGAAAGTCCACTTTACAAAAGTGAACCTCTAATCACCAAATACACTACATTAATAATAACAACAAATAGTTAAATCTTAAATTTATGAAAAAACAATCTGGTAGGTTTAGTAACTTTTGTGTTTAGTAATAAAGTTGATCATATATTGAAAGAATAATACCAGTGTGTGCATTTTATTTTGCATTTGCTGTAAATAATCCTTTAAAAACAAGTCACTTTACAACTTTACTGTCACATTCTTCTTTGCTGGGACAGCAGCTAGTTTGGGTCTACGTTTTACACTGCAGACTTCATATTTACAAAATAAAACAAAAATAGAGTAAATGTCAAAAAAATCCAATCACATACAGAATGCACTGCAAAATCACAATGATCGTGTAGACTACATTTACAGAGCAGTAGATGGGCTACAACCCTACATAATACTGGTATTATCCTTTAAGTGATCAAAATAGAGTAGACATAACAGAAAAGAGGAGTTAAATTGTGTGCTTAGTTTTGCATTTCAACTCCGTTCTTGACTTGTCGTAACGCTAATAAAACTAAAGAAGCTGCTCCTACAGAAAACTAATTGACCTTTTTTAAAAAAGCTTCATATTGTGAATAGAAAAAGCAAATATTTTGTGTGATACATATTAGTTTTTTATGCATATATATATTCAGCCTTAAATAAAAGGAAAAGACAAGATACTCTCAGCCACCTTTTAGTAAAAAAGGAGATTGTTGGAAGCACTAGTCCGCACATAATTATGGCCATGTTCAGATAGACAACAGCACTGTGTGAAAAAACATGGCTTTCTCAATTAGTTTCAAAAAACCACTGCGTTGGGGGTGCCAAAAATGCAGCAACACCCCACCCCCACCTTTGCCTCAACACAAAGTCTCCAGGCAAAGCACTGCATTGGTCAATCAAATATGTCCCAGGTAGATTAGTCCCTTATGTTCTTTCAACACAGTGCTGTTTTTGGTCTGAACACTCGGTGAGACAAATTTTTGATATAGAGAAAAAAGGAATGAATGAGGAACAAAACATAGCAGTTGCTTTCTGATCATGCTAGAAAGGACTGATATTTAGTGTCACTACTCTTTAGTGTAAATAGAAAGGAAGTCCTTTTGCACCTGACCATCCAGCAACAATCATAATTTTGTTCCTCAAACCATGCAGGAGAGAGAGACAGAAAATTATGAGCTGGAAGGTTTAATAAAGGCTTTTGAGATGGGCACGGATATGGATGGATATATCTATCTCACTGACTTGTGCCAGGTTTGATGCCAACGGGGTTGACGGAGGCAGCAAGCTCCAGACTGGGCATCAGCTCATAGGGCTTTTCGGGCTGCTTGGCCTTGCCCTCATGGTAGCGGCTGTAGATGCCACGACCCGCAGAGTAACCCCCCAGGTACGACCCCCGTGGTCCAGTGGTACGGTTACCTGCAGCAGCACGACCACGACCTCGCACAGTACCTGCTTAAAATACAGTTAAAGTAATATGATGACAGGGCTTGTGGTTTAGGACTTGGGCAGCAGTGGTGACTTGTACTGAAAGTTGTGGGGCAACATGTAAGGTAAGATTTTATGATGAGTTTAGAACTTCTTTGAAAGTTCCTCTCAAGATATCAGGACTGGGGTAGCAAGAAGAGTCATTAAACTCTAATTCAATCTGCTAATGAATTGCAGTTGCTACTGGAAAGTTCTCAGCAATATCTTCAGGTTCAGGATTTTTTGGGAGTTATATGGTTCCAGTTTGGCCTTTTTTCTGAGCACTGTTCTGACTCTTAAATTAAATGCAGTTATGCACTGTGAAATGATATTCCTCGATGTCCTTAGCTTTTTTGTGATCTCTGCAATAACCCAGCATGAAATGGGAGGTGACAGCACAGCGGGAAAAGGATGGTGTTAGAAAATGTATAGTTTGTCACATGGCAAGAAAGCTCATTGTTCATTGAAGGAATAAGTAGGAATAAGAATGTGAGAGATTACCATTGTTCTGTATCATTGGGGATCCTTTGGAGAGAAAACCAAAACACAATGATTGTTGAAAGTCAAATAGATTTTCCTGCTATCACCCAAAGACCATATTTAATCAATCATCAAAGGTAATGGGATTAGCATTCATTGGTTCATCACCTTGTTTTTTCTTTTAACAAAAAGTATCTGATTTTAAGCCACAAACCCTCATCAAGTTAAAGATTTAAAAACTTTTGTCAAATGAAACTGCAGTCATCAAAGATTAAATCATTATTATCTTAGTCATCATGACCATTTAAAAAAAAACCCATCTCCCTATTGATAGGGGTGTGTTTAATATTGGTTCTACAATAGCATATTTCGAATGTCATTATGAAATCTTTAGCAGTGCATTGGCCCAAAGAGTTTCTGTTGCCACCAACATTTACAAACATAGATGGCTTTCAGAGAAACAATGTGGCTTTTGCTGCTGATCATTACTGGTACAAAAGCAGAGAGAATTAATTCTAACCTTTGACAAAGTAGTCCCTGTTGGGTCCAATGAGGGTGTTGTAGGGATAACCATAGTAGGCCAATGTGTAGGGATCACACTGGTAAACGTAGTTCTGTGGAGTAGCCTCTGGAGTGGCAGAAGCCCCCTTGGAGGCCTTCTGGCGCGAATACTGCTCTTTATCAACCGGCTTGGCAAGCGTCACCTCAATACAAGACCCTTCCACCTCTGTGCCATTGAGGTGGTCCATGGCCAGGACAGCATCATCCCGGGAGTTAAAGTGGACGAAGGCATAGTCACGTATTTTCTTCACACGTTCAACACATCCAGGATTCCACTGGCTGAACACCTGGTTGACAGAAAATTGGTTTGGTTCAGAATGATGGGCTACTTTTTCCTGTCAGGTATGTTTTTTACCCAATAAAAGCATGCATAGTGAAACCTTTAAATTGAACAGGTAGCCAGTCTCACCTGTCTGATCATCTCCTCGCTGGTCTCCATCATAAGATTCCTGACATAGAGGATCTTCACTGTCTCCATAACGTCTTCATCTACATCAATCTCTGGCTCAGCCCAGTCCACAGCAATCTGGTGGCCCCAAAGCTGAATGCGTCCAGGCATCAACTTCCTGCGAGCCATTGCGGCTGCACGGTGTGACTCATACTCTACAAAGGCAAAGCCTCGATTCTTCATCTTGTCTGCAGCGCTGGCATAAACTATCACGTCTAGTACCCCTTCTGTCACCTTGGAGACCTCCTCCAGGATCTCCTCACGTTTTTTGGTCTTGGGGATGCCACCAATGAAAAGACGGCAGTTGTCCACAGAGGAGCAGACCCCCAGCAGCCGCCCGGGCCGCACCTCATAGTTGTTGAGCTCACGTACAGCCCGCTTGGCCTCATGTTTCTCTGTGTACATCACAAATGCGTACCCTCGGTTCTTCCCATCAAAGTCCATCATCAGCCGCATTTCATAAATGCGTCCTACGGACTCAAACACTGGGACCAGCTCATCCTCATAAACGTCCCGTGGGATCTTTCCCACAAAGATTTCACATCCCCGTGGTGGAGATGCACCATTCCAACCAGGAGGGGGGCCATATTTACGCTGACCGTTTTCTTGGACCATAGTGTAGCCAGTGCGCTCCATCAGGGTCACCAGTGCAGCCTCATTGGGAGCACCTGCAACTCCCTCAGGGATGTTGATCTGTCCATGAAGAGAGTGTTGGAAGGCACCAGAGGGTTTTGAGGGGGCAGTGTTATTGCTCATGGTCGAGGAGGAAGCAGGATCTTCGGCTGTCATTCTGACAAAACCATCCAATCAGATCTGGACCCTGAGGAGGGCAAAGAGAGACAAGTTTATCAAATTACTGGTAGATTAAATCATATTAACTGCAACTGCTGTCTAAGAGGGAACAGGAAACAAGAACAAGAAAGTATTAAAATAAGAAAAACTGTACACATGATATGGCTGCTAACCAAAACTAACCAGAGCACATTATATGACATGGACAGAACCATGAAAATACAGCATCTATAAATCCCCAGGGCGCCTTTCCCTATCAGTGGTTTTACAACCTTGTTTTGTTGAGCTCCTCAGATTCCATGTTGACCTCTGACCCCTATCAGAGAGAATGAAGGGCTATAAACCCTGAAACCTCCAGCTCAAGGTTCACTGAATATGACTAGATCACATGCTCATTGTGTGTGTATGTGTGTGTGTGTGTGTGTGTGTTTGTGTGGGTCAGAAGTATATTTGACAAGTTAGAGTTAAGCTATATGAGGAATTTTATGTAAAACAATGACCCCACTGACTCCATACTGTGACAAAAAGCTCTGCTATTTTACACACGAACCAGTTGCAAACACACTCACCACTAGAGGGGGTTGGACTTTCACCCTCTTTATCATGAATGTTATACAGTGTCTGGGTGCAGCTTTTTTTGGGTGTGTGTTTGTGTGTTTCTATGTGTGCACCACTTCATTAAGGGCTGAAGCCCTATAAAAAGAACAGAGAACAGTCAGATATCAGCTTCCCAAGCATAAACCACTTACTCTGTTATTTTCTAACACTGTCAGCATTCAGAACGGAAAAAATCCACAGCATTTTTAATCCCCAAATCTCCACGCTGCGTAGAACACTGTGGCAACCAATCACAGCAGACTAAAAAGCAAACTAAATTTTGTCAGACTAAACGACATGTAAGCAAACAGGCGAAACAAAAAACAACCTTTTACTAGTTAGGCAGGCAGTGTGTGTGCGTTTCTGTGCGTCACAAGATTGCCTGCACTTTGATGGTGAGGCAGTCCACAAAGGTAAAACACTACTAAGCCAAGCAACCATGGTAACGCACACACTCATTTGACTCAACCCAACACCCCACTCTCCCACACACCTGTTCACTTGTTAGTTTCATAGTTCACCCAAGGCCGGAGGGCTTAGAATTACCTGAAAACTAGCTCACACCTCATCCACAGAGGAACGAAGATTATGCAAATGTAAGCTTGACAGAATAAAATGCGATAAGATGCTATATAGATAAAATGCTATGCATAAAAAATGTATAGCAGACATGTCATACAAATTTAAATACTATATTTCTGGTTGAAGTAAACTATTATTTTTTTTATTTATTGATGTGTACAGAAGACAAAACAGGGGCAAAGAGGCAAATCGTGTAAACCCAGAGTGGGGAAAGACAGGATGTTGTTTTCTCCTTCTATCTTTAGCCAGTCTAGTTGGTTGCTACATGTTGACATTGGTCAAGATGACATTAGATTTTACAAAAACATTATGGGGACATCTAGTATGTATAGACACACTTGAATTCTGCTCAACAAGGATGTAGTTACCTTTGTTGCTTAAAAAAATAAAAATCATCACCCAAGGTTTATCCAATACCCTGCTACATTAAAACTACCTTTTTGTTACTTCTGTGTTGCTTTTCCTCTGCTTCCACAGCTCGGTGTGCCCTCCCTCTCTATTGTGTGAAGTGCTAACATGACTCCATCTCTTATCAGCCTTATCTTGCCACACTGATGACAAAGGGAGGACAATATTCACTTTGGGAGTTCAGCTCGGTGACATAAAAGAAGCTATGTGAAACTGCGAGGTTGACACTTTGAAAAACATACTGAAGTGAGTTTAGGACTCAAAAATACGATATCTTTAGTGTTCAGTCTTTACACGGGGTAACCTAGGTCCTGCTTTTCACCACTTGGAGATATTCCTAACTTCCTCAGTGCTGACCACTATAGTGCTGAGGTGTTTCTTTTTTAGGGGAGACTCCAGATATCACAGCACTCAGTGTGTCAGAAGTGAAGCGAAACTCAGATAGTCTGTTATAATCTCCCTTCCTTTGCATAATATTCTGAAAATTTAAAATAGTGAGTATGTATATGGAATATTTTGGCATCTAAAATCTGAAAATCCATCTGAAAAATTGTGTTAATTAAGGTAACAAGAGGCAGAAAAGGAAGTAGGGAAGTAATGCAACATGAGAGATGAAAGGGAGATCTAATATAAAAAGACAAAAACAACAATTAGCTTAAAAATGGGCACCTGTTAGAAAGCTCTGACCCTATATATCAGTGTATGCAATCGTGTGTATGGTACGTACACCAGTAGATGTGTGTGTGTGTGTGTGTGTGTGTTTGTGAGAGAGAGAGAGAGAGAGAGAGAGAGCGAGAGCAAGAAAATTGAGGCAGCTACAGGTAGATGATTAACCGTGAGGAACACAAACCACAGCCTTTACTCACAGAGGGCATAAAGACTTACAGATGACGCCTGAGTTATTAAGAAACAATGTATGTGTGATTCTCCTATCCTGATTTTTCATTTTATTTTCTCTTTGTTGCTACAGCACAACAGAAACAGCTAGCAGCTATTAGGTTAGGTAAATCTGTGCAGACATTCAGAGCTCAGACACAGAGTTCACCTGGTCAAAGGTTATAAGCTCAGAGCAGCATATAACAGGAGAGAGGAGCTGGCTGGCCTGCCCACTGTAAAGGAAGTTAAAGAGCAACGTTTTCATTGGCTGATGATGTCAACCTGCCGAGTTAAAGTGTTCCAGTTATTGCTGTGGAGATTGCCCATTACATTGTGTTTATGATTGATAGAAGCACCTGATTCTCTATGTATTAACAGCACGTTATTGGGAACAGAATTGTTTTATGAGCAGAGAAGGGCTTTTACGGGCTTCCACCGGATTATACCATAAACATAGTGATTACTGCTGGCAAATTCCATCTTTTTCCTCAAATAAGCAAATGAGGCATGGCATTATTAAAGCACAGTTCCACATAGCTAGAAAGAGGAAGAACATTTGATTCTTTATATCACTGACCTGTCTTTAAATCAACACTGCTATCACGTGTTCTTCTCAGGAGCTTTTGCAGATCTTACTCAGAGGTTTGTAAGCCAACAAACCTCTCCTTGGCTCAAAATTTATTGCAGATTATGGAGCAAAGAAAGTGTGTGTTCAACATTAAGGAACAATGCGTCTCTTAGTTTGCTGTTCTATCCTGAGTGACACTGATCCAGTGTACTGAAGAAAACAGGCCTAAGGATCCCGCCATCTTAACTGTTGTATGCACACACACGTGGATAGATGGAGGTGATTGACTCATAGCATCTACAGAAGCCCCTAACAACAGCGTCACAAGGCAGCAGAAGAGGATCAGTGAAACACCAAGTCTTCCAAACACTCCAATCACATAACACACACCCAATAGATAACATTACAGCAGCTGAGGCATTCAAAAACTATTCAAGACAAATCCATAGACACAGCTAGACACAACTGCTAAATAATAATCATTGCACAGTCTACAGTGACAAAAACGTGTCATTCAAGGTTAAAGAATCTCTATAAAACCAAAGACAGCAAGAGAGAGAGAGAGAGAGAGAGAGAGAGAGAGAGAGAGAGAGGGAAGTGAGACTGAAACGAAGCAGAAATCTTTAGAAGGATATCACAGCAGATGGGATGTTGGTGGAAAACAGAAGAGGAAGGAGAAGCAGAGAGTGGTCAGATGGGAGGATAGCTACCCCTGTTGCTTCACAGCGCTCCGCTGCTTGCCTGCCTGCTCTGGGAGTGTTAGTCCACCTCCATGAGAGACAGGTACAGCAGGGCACTGAGCACAGAGGCCAGCCTCCTCTACACACACACACACACACACACACACACACACACACACACACACACACACACTGAGCCAAAGCTGCCATTCTGCATGAGAGCTGAAGAGGGAGGAGCTAAAACAGGTATTTTGTGAGTGTGTGTATGTGTATGAGTTTTTGCACGTGAAATATACGAACATAAACATAAATACCAATGCTGCAAATAAAGGAATTACATTTTCCCAAGTACTGTAATTAAGGACCATTCTGAGGTACTTTACTTGAATATTTCCATTTTATGACACTTTATACTTAATATTAAAGGAAATATTGTACCTTTTAGTCCATTACATTACACTGTAAATTTCCCTCCTGTGGGATTAATAAAGGATTATCTTAAATTGTATTATCTTATTTCTCTGACAACTGTAGTTACTAGTTTCTTTTCAGATCTAGAGATTGAACAACATTTTCCCACCTTTTTGGCTTGTGACCACAAAAAGCAGTGTGTAGTTGAGGTCCCTAGTCACGTTTCAGATGTTGTTACCAAAGAGATTAGATTCCCCTCTAAACTTCTCAGATGGATTTGTTACAATAATGGTTTTTAGTATTTCAATATTTCACAAGAAATTAAAAGATTTATACAGATTTGTGGAGGAGAATTACTTTTAGTTTTTTCTTCCCATAATAATCTCAAGACCCCTCAAATTTATCTTGTGGCCCTTTGAGGGGCCCGACCCCTAGGTTGGAAACAAACTACCTAACAGTGTATAAAAAAGTTCAAACAAGCTCCACCTCAACCAGCTACAACAGTAAAAGGTTACGTATTCATTGATACATCAGTATTAAAAATGTAATAATGCCATGTAATCATATAATGGTCACATGGTCCATTGCTTTTCTCCATAATGAGTACTTTTACTTTTAATACTTTAGGTACATGTTGCTGATTATATGAATGTATTGGTACATAAAGAATCTGCATTCTTCTTTCACCATTGATAAACAAACGCAGCTGTTGCACAAACCTACAACCTTCACTTTGTAACTATTAAATTCACAGTGGGTGATGTTAGTGTGGGGAGAGGGGGCTGATGGGAAAAGTAGTTTTTATGGGTTTTAAGGGTTTTCTGCTTAGAGTTGCAGAAATTGTAAAAAAAATAAAAATAAAAATGGCAGGAAATGTTCAAACTGGGGTTTGAAAACTTCCTCATGATGGTGTCTTACTCTGAGAGGACATTTTGACTGGGAGGAACCACTAGAGTGTTTTATGTCATGTCAGCACAAGACTACAACTGTGTGTAAGCGTGTGTGTATTTGGGCATGCGCATGTTTTGTATTCTGTACATAACAACGGTGAACATGGCCCTAGCACAGCTTAACTTAAGCAAACAACACACACCTTCCTGGGCAGTCAAGAGAGCAGATAGAGATAGGGCTGAGAGGGAAAACGGCCAGATGAGAGAACGTAAATTGCTAAGAAAGTTTCTGCTGAAAAACTCCCCTGAAAAGAGCAAAGAAAAGAGGGAGTGAGGGACAGCGAGAGCAGATGGGGTGAAAGGGAGAGCGAGAGATGAAAGTCACAGTGTGTGGTCAACAGTGCGCTGAGTTTCAGCTGCTATTGAAACCAGCCCCACTCCTTAACGACTGAGTAAACAGGCAAGAAGAAAGTGTATTTAGCATAAAGACCAGAGAATAATGGATAGAGGACAACAAGAGATTAAAGCACAAATGATACTGAGCTATATGAGGTCTGTCTGTAGCACCTTTTATTAGTTTGCATAATACATCTACTAATTACGTCAAACAATAATCGTCATGATTATTGTTTGACGTAATTAGTAGATGCATTATGCATTATGCATTATGCACTCCTTCCAATGTCATATTGGAAGGAGTGAAAAAGGTGGGTCCGTGAGGGTGTGTATGTGTAAAATGATGTAGGAAGATGTGTGTGTGAATTTCCGTGGTATTTTGCGTAATGATTTGGTGTGTGTGTGCAAAAGCTGGGAAAGAGCAATTTGTTGGGGAACAGGATCACAGATCAATAACATCAGGGCCTACCTATAAGCTAAGGGGTCAACCTAAATCAAAGATTAACTGTCAGTCATTAGTGAGAGCCAATCAGGACTCAGACACGCCTCAGAGGGATCAGCTGTTCTGGTGACCGCACAGCCAGACCATCAACCGTTGAGCCCCACAGGAAGACCCGGGACACGACATGGAGGAAAACCATTGACTGTCTCTCGCCCCTTAATCATTGTTCAGGTTCATTGAATCATTTGCCAGGCATACAAACTTCACTGCTTCAGGTTACTTATGGTTTCATGTTTAAATTTAAAAGAATAAGTTAAATGAACTAGAACTGAACTAGTACTTTTTTCAGTTGTCAATCCCATTAAAAGATAAAAACCAACAGTGCGTTAATCCATTACCCAGTCTGTGGCACTCAGTTCGAAGCCCATTCCTTGAAAACATGTAAATATTTGAAAACGGGAACTATTTTAATCTTTTCTAAGGCTCAGTAAATTCTTAAAACAACTGGACACGGTTGTTTCTAGCAAACGTTACTCAAACAGGTGTAAATTGTGCATTTATTTGTTGCATTTTATTTTCAGGCACATAATAATACACATTTGTTGTGCTATGACTATTTCTAGCAGCAGAACAGTGTATGTGTGATTGAACTACAGTGCCCATGTTCACTATAACAAAGGAATATAATAAGCTACATTATACTTGATAGTTGGATCAATTCATTGTTAGTTTTGGTCATTTAATGGTATTTGTTGACAGTAACAAAGTATAGAATATTCCCAAATTTGTCCTTTAAATTGTCTATGAAGTAAACAAAGATAATGTGTTACACACACTGTGGCTCACTAAATCATACTTTACCAACTTTTTAACTCCTCTGTAACCCTGCAAGTGACATTGGCTTTAAGCTGAAACACACTTACTTGGAACTAAATCATAAGTAATCACATTAAGGTGTGCTTATAAGACTATGCTGGCTATCTCTGATAAGCTGGTTCTCTATTAAGGCCAGGGTCACACACACACACACACACACACACACACACACACAGAGAGACACACATACATATACACTGGAATCTGCCACACAGGCAAAAGCTGTGAATCAGCAGGAATAAAGTCAGCAATAAAGCAGTGCTGGTAATCAGTATCTTGGCCAGAAAGCCTGTATGACTGCCATCTATTATTACAAGTCATCCATATAAGTAAATGAGTAGCGTGTCACAAGACCAGAGGTCGTGCTGTTTATTTCTGGAGAACGATACGACCTGTAGGAGTACACCACAGTATTAAGTCCCACACTGTGCATTCCTGGAAACAGTTCCTCTCAGACAAGCGCAGAAACTGCTTTAAACTGCTTTAGGAATGTAAAAAAAAACAACTTCCTGCTGTGATTTTTCGGTATCTCCTACTTAATTGTTTCAGTTTACACAACTTTATGGTGTCTAAAAAATACTGACGGATTCATATCCTTGAAATGTGAAGCAGGACTTATTAGAAAAAGGGTCATGTTAGCAGATTATAACCTCAACAGATACAAGAATAAAGCAACACAATGGAAATTTAGTCCCAGCATGTTCTGCACATGTTCATGATCAAAGTCAGCAGCAGCGAACGACCACAACCGAGTGAAACAATGAAGCTGACAGAAGAGAAGTGAGAACTGTGGCTGACCCTTCAGGACACATGATGTCCTCACACAGTGGTTTACCCAGCTCAACTGTCAGCATACTGATTAAAACAGGATGAAGCAGGATGAAGCATTAAGTCACACTGAGGGAAGCTGCCTTATCAGTAAGATATCTGTTTTCTGTCACTTTGCATTGTTTTTGAGGAGCTGTTGCCTTTAAATGATGAGTCAATCTCCAACACACAGTCCTGTGCAGTTGTGATACTTAGCATTTAACATTAGGGTTGCAGCTAACAAATATTTTCATTTTTAATTAATCTGCTGATTATCTTCTCGATTCATTGATTAATCATTTGGTCTGTAAAATGTCCATGCCCCTTTCATAACTTTAGTTTCTTTCAGGACATTCATTTCACTCAAAACTTAAAGTGGTTATAATATTTTTTTATTATTTTTTATTATAATAAGTGGGAAAAAGGGGGTCTCTCATAGGGATGAACCTACAGAGGATTGTCACCTGAATCTGCAGCTCCTCTTGGCTTTACAGAGCTTTAGAGAGAGTAATAGCTCACTGTTTACCTGTTTACTGCTCACTCTCAGCGCACCCAGAGTCCGTTCAGCATGTCAGCACAGATATTTTTATCAGGGGTTGGTAGAGACCAAAATCTGAGCTAAAAGAGAGCGAATATTGACACTTTCAACTTTCAAATTCATGTGCTATAACCCTGGGACACAAATGTTCACTGTACTGTCCACAACAAGGTATACAAGCTGTACCTTTTGTATACTTTGTATATATGGTGTCATACATGTGACAATATCATTACCTCATGTACATTAACCATAGTTATATCATAGTTATATTTATTCCTTGCACTCTGCTCATTTGCACTTTATTCTTGCACATTGTTTGTCTACTGCATGTATGTACACATACCTGGCCAATAAAGCTGATTCTAATTCTGATTCAGATATTTCTTTGCAACTTTTTAGCTGTGATACTTTTCTTCTAAAATTGTAGCCTTTTCTGGGTGATTATCAAACCTGTTGCAGATTCCAGACTCCAATTCCATTACAATTACAATCTCATCTGCACCACATTTTCCAAAATGTGAGCCCCTTCATTTTTGCCCCTGCCTCTGTTCTCTGTTGCCTCCTTGTCTTTTCTTTTCTTCTCTTTTTCTCGCTCCTTCCATCCATGTACCTGTCACCCTCATTCCTCTGGTTCACTCAAGCTCAAAGAAGAGCAGCAGGGAGGGGGATGGAGAAACGAGGAAGGTGCGGAGAGG
This sequence comes from Nannoperca obscura, assembly GCA_036024295.1. Classification (NCBI taxonomy): domain Eukaryota; kingdom Metazoa; phylum Chordata; class Actinopteri; order Centrarchiformes; family Percichthyidae; genus Nannoperca; species Nannoperca obscura. The sequence goes on from JAVQJL010066065.1 coordinate 27,372, forward strand.
AGGGCAAGCTGAGAAGGAGAAGGGTGAGGAGGGGGAAGAAATGTAAAAAAGAGCAGGGAGAGAAGGGAGAAGGGCGGGGGGGGGGGGGGGGGTTTAAGTGGAAAAGAACAGTTGGTGAGGAGCGAGAGAGGCTAACAAACAGTGAGGAGGGGACCCAATTTTCAGGCCACCCACAGAG
>JAVQJL010066068.1:0-19576 GCA_036024295.1 Nannoperca obscura
GTCTTGACTCTATTTTCTATTCATTTCACAACGTATGGTGGTGAATAAGTGTGACTTTTCATGGAAAACACAAAATTGTTTGGGTGACCCCAAACTTTTGAACGGTAGTGTATGTTTAAACTTTTTAATGGGATTTGCTTTTGCAATTTTTTTGGCAAAAAGCTAAATTTAACAAAGGAACAAACAACCACTATTGTTGCATTTATGTGTTATCCCACATAGTACACGTTCTCCACACTGATTGTTATACCACACTGAAATTAGTGTCAGCCAATGACTTGTAGGAAGATTCAAAATAATGTAGCTAATGTACTTAACACTATGCCACGTAATACTGAGTATAAACTATTTGTAGTCGATGGACTAGAACATGTAAAATGCACCACCACTGTGAATCTCATTAAAATTTTTAAGAAATTGTTGCACCCACTGTAGACACCTTGTTATTCCTGGAATGGACAGTAAGGGAGATGAAGAGAGATGAGGAGACTGTCTGCATGTGTTTAAAGATTGATTCATGGTTATGGGCAAATAACTCTTTAACTGGAAGTGGAATCAAACATTTACGAAGGTAGTATTTATTGCAGGGCTGTTTATATAATGGAGCAAAGCTTCATGTGGTTTGATAACAAAGCGTATTTTATTAATACAGAAACTATTAAAATTAGTATTAACATGAGTATGACCACTGGTATTGATACCGCTAAAGAATAATAAAAATCAGTATTAATATCTGTCACATTACCACTTAAGAATGTGCAATGTGTTGTTACTGTGACCACTAGAGAACAAACATGATTATTTCTTGATTATTTCTCTTGATCTGTTTGTTTCTGATCGATCCCATTTGGTCACTTAATTATAAAAATGAAAAAACAGCTTGTTATTAACACAATTTTTATCACTACTAGTGTTTCTGTTGGTGATTGCAATTATAGTCTTACAATGAGTTGTTTAATTTTGCATTAACACATTTATAAATGCGGTTAGCATTTAGCATACTATTAATTTTATTTATTAAAATTTATTTTATTTTATTTTATTTAATATTTATATATTTTCCTTGTCCTTGGTATGAGCAAAATTATTCATTCTCATATAACTGTGTATTATCCTGTTTGAAAGAGTATTCTGTTATTGTGTGTGTTTCTCAATGTGAAAGTTTGAATAAGTTTAATTTGTGAGAAAGGCCATAGCTTGTTACATGAGGTGATAAGAGATCAGTCCTCCCTTTCCTGCATGTTAGTTCCAGACAAATATGATTTAGCTTAAGGTTGATGGATGTTCCTCCCTCACCACCCCCACCCCCCTGGCTTGTTGTAACTATAACTATGTCACTTTCTGGCCCTCATGGTCAGACTCATGTAGTGTATTAACTATTTATGAGCTCTGTCCTTCAGCTACATAGATTGACTCTGGTTTTTATTGTTCTACTTTATTAAATACACAAAAGGCATCTGTTTGTATCATGATTTTATTTGTTTATTTCTTCTCATGGAAATAAAGACTTTCCAGCACATCCTTCGTGGGCTTCCATACAGTCTAGCTGCTGTATCCCGCTTTTTTAAACTTTGTTGGACTGCGGCACACTTTTTATCCAATCGCTGGCTACTTTCGCCGGTGGGTCTCCAAATCCACCAATGATGTCAACGCGCTTCAGCGGAGGCGGAACTTCCGTTTACTCGTATAAACCAACTGAGGCCTCCCATGCGGTTTTGATCTGTAGTTGGACGCGTAGCTCGTACCGAAAAGGTAAGAATGTAATATCGTGTTATATATCGTATTTATGGTAGCAACTAGATCGTTTTGTCTGATGTTGAGATGGTCGCAAATGAAAAGTCACAAAGTAGATACTCTGAAATGAAATAGCATTCTTAATTGTTTGTTTCACGATTCTACTGAGTTAGCTTAGCTAGCGTTTTGTAGTCTCGCACTAGATAACGTTAGCTTAGCTAACCCACCACATTTCCTCATTTCTTGATATTGGGTAAATTCGTAGCCTTTCTATATTCCACGCAAAGCAGTCTTTGTGAATACGTGTTATGGTGTCTGTTTTATATTATTCGTATAATTTAGCTGGTAAATTGGCACAACAGTCGATGCCTTATAGCAAGTTAGCATGCCACGTTAGCAATGGTTATGCAACACAATAGCTTTCCAGTGTTGAACACGGCGCAGAAGCTAACCGGTTTATTTAATCCGAAACTGTCGGGTAAACTTCAGGTCTATGTTTGACCGGTTTTGTAAGTTGTATTGTCTGTTTTAAGAGGGCAGTTTTGATTTTCATCAATCACATACTGCAACGTAAACCTGCTTTTAATATGTGCGTCCTTGATTTTTGCTAAAGAAGCTAGCATATCTCTCTGGCCTCGCATCATTTTATTACGGGATGCACACAGCAGTGCTTACGTTCAATGGATGGTTTTACATTATAATTGGTATCAGTTTATACAAGATCAAATCTATAATGTAATGAAAGTATGGAGACACGTATATATTTCTATGTTATCTAAATGTACTTTAAACGTGTGGTACAACCTGGCACAAAGAACGGCAACAACAGGTGGGCTTAAACAGCCCCCGTGTAAACCGAGCAAGGGGGGTGGGTTCAGCCATCGTAGATGATGATCTAACAAGGACAAAAACAGATTTTATAAAAACAATCCTTGTTTTTTTCTCTTTCTCAGTTTTAGACACAATGGCTGAGAATGATGTTGATACCGAACTGCTCGACTATGAAGAGGATGAAGAGCCTCAAGGAGCCCCTGAGAGCGAAGCCCCCGCAGGCAAGAAGGAGGTGAAGGGTTCCTACGTTTCCATCCACAGCTCTGGCTTCAGAGATTTTCTGCTCAAACCAGAGCTGCTCCGTGCCATCATTGATTGTGGTTTTGAGCATCCGTCTGAAGGTGAGAGGCGCTTGAGTGTCTTCACTGGCTTTGTTCATATCTGCATTATGAATTTGCAGGTGCGGTGTCCCATGAAATGCAACATGTAACAACACTAGCTTATTTGTTTTTTTTTAATGCAGTCCAACATGAATGCATCCCACAAGCGATTCTGGGCATGGACATCCTGTGCCAAGCCAAGTCTGGTATGGGCAAGACGGCCGTGTTTGTGCTGGCCACACTGCAGCAGATCGAACCGGTTGATGGACAGGTCAGTACATATGTTCAACACACATCAAGTGAAGGGAACATTGTCATGTTCAGAAATTTACCTGCCATTTGTCTTACCATCAGAAACAAGCATTTGTCTGCAACATGTATGTTTACATCTTTTAAATGTAAGATGAGAACCTGTTAATTAACTACACATAACTACATTATTTGCTTGTTAAAATAAACTATTTTGAAGTCTAAAGATTTATATTTTAAGTTTCCACTGCGCATTTCAGTGATTTCGAAAAGCAGTGTCTGAGTTTCTGTGTCCACTCCTCAGGTGTCTGTATTAGTCATGTGCCACACAAGAGAGCTGGCCTTCCAGATCAGTAAAGAGTACGAGCGTTTCTCCAAGTACATGCCCACGGTAAAGGCAGCAGTGTTCTTTGGTGGCATGGCCATCAAGAAGGACGAGGAGGTCTTGAAGAAGAACTGCCCGCACATCGTCGTCGGAACGCCTGGCCGCATCCTCGCTCTCATCCGAAACAAGACGCTCACCCTGAAGAACGTCAAGCACTTTGTCCTGGATGAGTGTGACAAAATGTTGGAGCAGCTAGGTGTGTTCTTTTGTCGAATATTTGCTGACACGTCTCCTCAGTTCTCATTGATTCCACATCCAGGTAACAAACAGTGTTTAATCTGCGTCATTTTTGTCCCTGTGGCCTTTAACAGACATGAGGCGTGACGTACAGGACATCTTCAGGAATACGCCCCATGAGAAGCAGGTCATGATGTTCAGCGCAACACTGAGCAAGGAGATCCGACCAGTCTGCCGCAAATTCATGCAGGACGTAAGTGATCAGTGAAGCGATGTTACTTTAGAACAGTTTTGCCATTTAAGAAAGCTGTTTATGCATCACAGCCGAATTATTTTCACACTTTGCTGCTGTAACTAGAAACGCAACAAGACTACCTAACTCACTTGCCGCCATCTCCTTTGCAGCCCATGGAAGTATTTGTGGATGACGAGACCAAACTCACACTCCACGGTCTGCAACAATACTACTCCAAGCTGAAGGACAGCGAGAAGAACCGCAAGCTTTTTGACCTGCTCGATGTGTTGGAGTTCAACCAGGTAAAGTGATGGAAGTATTACATGGTGCATGGCTGTCCCCGTAGCACTTGACAAAACTTTAAAGTTTTGCTTTGTTTTTTAAAGAATACATTTTTTAAAATGCAAATTGCATAACTTGCAGTATTTGCCCTGTAATTTGGGATTACAGAACTGGAACAGTTGGGGAAAGTTTCCTTCCTTCCTTCCGCGGGCAAATACAATTACAAGGCAAATTACACTTCAAATCAAAGGATAGTTTGACATTTTTTCATGCCAAGAGGAAGGTGAGACGGTTGATGCCACGTTCATGTCTGTCTGGAAAGTCTGGCTTTGTCCAAAGGAAACAAAATCCACCTACAGTGTTTCTAAATCCTTAGAAAAACAAAAGTGGGAAAGTTATACATGGTTATTTTACGGGGGCTGTGTGCCGGACTATTTCTTGGCTCTGAGCAGTTGTCAAGCAACTGGCGGAGACTTCAGGTAATATTTTAGTTTTATACAAATTAGACAAACGAAATACAACTTTACGGAGCTTTGGAGGTGCAGCTAGGAGGGTTCCCCCCTGTTTCCAGTCTTTGTGCTCAGTGTACTTGTACAGGCATGAAAATGGTATCAGGCCTCCAATCAAACTCTTGGCAAAAAAGTCAAGTGTATTTTCCAAAGACGTTCCAACTAAAGCTGTTCACTCTGTCGCATATGTTTCACTTTACTTTAAAATTCCCAATTCAGCATCTGTAGGAGTTCCCTAGCCGCTGTATTTCAATGCCTCTTCTTCTCCTCTAGGTGGTGATCTTTGTCAAGTCAGTGGCGCGCTGCATCGCTCTGGCCCAGCTTCTGCTGGATCAAAATTTTCCTGCCATTGCGATCCACAGGGGAATGGCACAGGAGGAGAGGTGAGGCTTTGCACACAAGCGCACATACACGCATACCTACTCTCAAACATATGCTCTATTGGACTCCAACTGCTGAGTATGTTTATGGAGCACAAGGCCTCATCAGTTAACTCATCACATCATTGCCTTCAAAAGGGGGATGCAGTCTAGTAACGCCTACAGCAGCCGTGTTGATAATTCTCTCCTGTCCCTCGTCACCCCACAGGCTGTCTCGCTATCAGCAATTCAAGGACTTCCAAAGGCGGATCCTGGTGGCCACTAACCTCTTTGGCCGAGGCATGGACATCGAGCGGGTCAATATCGTCTTCAACTACGACATGCCAGAAGATTCTGACACCTATTTGCACAGGGTGAGAACTGCAGAGAGGGAAATAACAGCACCTGTTTTCACCTCAATGTCTTTTGTAGCATCTTTGCAACATTCTGGGAATACCTGAGTAGCGTGCCATAACCTCTGCATGATTGTTAGTTGCTCATCGTGTAAAGTATCGCATTTTTGGAACACATGTTTGGGATTGAACTCACTCGGGCCTCCTCTGCACCCGCCAGGTTGCCCGTGCTGGCAGGTTTGGGACCAAAGGCCTGGCTATAACCTTTGTGTCAGACGAAACCGACGCCAAGACCCTGAACGATGTGCAGGACCGCTTTGAGGTCAACGTGGCCGAGCTGCCGGATGAGATTGACATCTCCTCTTACAGTAAGTCTTTACATTTCCGAATGCCTGCTGAAATGCAGTGATGTTTGATGTTGGCCCAACGGGCTGACCAGTTGGAATGATTTTGTGGATTAATGGGTTCAAAGCACGCAACTAAACAACATATTGATGCAAATTATTTTTGCTGGGCTGTTTAATCCAATGAGCTCTCAACAGCTAAAGATTGCCCCGCAGATAATCAGCCTGCGTAATTAAGAGTCATTTTGGCAACTAGAGACAGCAGTTGGTACTGCCATGTAACTGTGGCTCTCATCTAATGGAAACTGCCCTTGCATGTTTACCCTGTTGGTGAAAAGTTGGTATGCTCAGCTGTTGCTCATCATGCCAATCTTTGACACGCTCAACTCACGTCTCTTCTTCTTTCTCCCTTTAGTTGAACAGTCCAGATGAGTTCTGCAGCCAGCAGAGGTCGCCTCCATGGATCTTGTTTCCTGTATTCGGAAGTAGACGTACTTCACCATTGATTTGAAAGCTCTGCTCGTTCCCTATGTTCACCAAACGTTTATTTTTATTGTCCGTTTTTGGGGGATGGGGGTATGGTCAATTTTTAATTTGTCTTTTACTGTTTTTTTTGTTTTTTTGCTTCATAAAATTAAACTTTTTATAAAATGCCATTTTTACTATTGTGGTCTCTTGTTAGGCTATTGTCTCTTCCCCATTTTCATTTATTTCAATCTTAAGCAGAGCTTCAGGAAAACATAGAGGAAAGTAGTTCTGAGGAACATGTAAGTGATTTTTAGCCCTTTTTTTAAATGTTCAAACTAGTTTGTATAGAACGTTTAATGTCTCCCCACCCCACTGCAAGAGTTGATCGTTATAAAGTAATCAAGTAGTCGTGTAGTGAGTTAAGTATAACAATTTTAGCTCATGTGGCAGCTCTTTCTTTGAATTTACAATTGAATGCCTCTAATAAATGAAGTCTCTAAGTGGAGTCCTAGTGGTGAATTTGCCCATTCTGATTTATAAGCATGTCATTAGCACCCTGTATGATGATATTGGTTCTTAATATGTATCTGTTAACTTGTTTTGAGGTTTAAAAAAATTATTTCACCCAACCACAACATGTCAGTCATTTGTATGTGTGCGCGTTGAACAAGTAAAAATCTTTTGAGGATGTAAAGAACAATGAATATTGCGTTACACGTTGCCAGTGATGGTTTTAGCCATATAAGTGGCATGGTACTGTTGGTCAATCCACCAACGTGGGCCAAACTCAACTATTTGAACTGATGTCATTTAGTGCAGATTGTCATGGTCCCCAGATATGAATCCTTATGACTGGTGATGCCTGACTTTTTGTAGAGGGCCACCTTCAGGTCAAACTTTGTTCAGTACTTTGATTTATGGCCAAAAACCTGCAAAACTAATAACATTCCCATCAGCCTCAGCTGTACCTTCTGTTGAGTGCATACTAGTAACTAGTTGGCATGCTAACATGCAGTTAGCAGTGTACATGTGAGCAATTTACAGTTTAATGCAAGTTTTAGCATGTGGCTCAAAGTAAAGCCTCAGAATGTACTGTTGGCATGGCTGTACAACTGAAACGCAACATTGGGTTTTATCTACATGACGAATGTTAAATGTTCAACACCAAGTATAGGAGTTTCTAAGAGATGCTGTTGTGAGAAACATGAAAAATTGACTTTTAGTCTCTTTTTGAATAGTTCTTTTTTTAATATGTAATCTTTAAATGCATGACTATCTTTACAGATGGTATTAATGTACACTAGTAGACATACAATCATCATGCTTTCCAATTGGCACTTGATGCTCAAAGGACCTGAACCCTGCCTTGTTCAGTGCTAAACTATACATGAACTACTTAAGTATAACTCGGTAAAAGGATTGGCCCTCATACAGCAGATAGAACTACAAAGGTAAAAATGCATCTGTACATAGCTGCTCTATAGTGTCCTTTAACAAAACTAGACCATCTACATAGGAAAATGGTAATGGCAACATGGTGAACAATTACCTTTATTCTTTATCCTGGTTGTAAGGCTTACAGTCTTACAGGTAGAAAATGCAAATGTTTTCCAGTTTCACAGAAAACTGAAAAATTGTTAGCCATAATCTTTAGGCAAACAAGAAAACAAACCCTTGAAATAAAAAGATGCTTCAAATAATTTAGAATTGCTTATTTAAAATGTGTATTCAAATGTAAATTCAGTTTGAAATGGCCTCAACCCCTCTGTAGCTTTGCATGCGATGAAAGGTCGTGAATCAAGGCTCTCTTAAGGTGCGTCCCAAGTCCCAGTCGACAAAGATGCTCTGGGGTCTTCAGTCATAGTACTGATTGAAGTATTGATAGGATTTTGGCCACAAAAATGGTAAAATAATACAGAATGTCCCTCCTTCAAAGTGTCCTTGGAAGTTCTTGCTGACCTCTGGCAGCCCTGTCTGCGTCCTCTGCAGAGCCATGAAGCTCTTCTCTGCCCCTGACCGTGATGTCAACTGACAACACAGCCCTCATTCTCAGAAACAGACACCACTTACACGAAGAAGCATGAGTTATAGTTTAGTTTCAGTGAGCTGGTATGCTGCTCGATTACAGGCCAGATTGGGCACCAGAGCGGTTCCACCCGCTAGTCACAAATTACATGTTTATCTCAGTACACTTTATTTTCTTTTTATAGGAAACCAGAGTGGCTGATTTTCTCTCACTATCCCTTAAAGAGTCACGATTGTAACTTGACAAGAATTAGGTGGGCAACCTCTTGGTGCCAGAATCCCAGGCTTGTTCTTCTGGTGCTTGCTAAATGTCTCAGTTTCTTGTGGAGGCAAGGCAGGGGATGAGTCCAGCTGTGCAAACAACCTTTGACATATTCCCCACTAATGCGTACAAAGCCTCAACCCCTCAGGTTCAACTCCTGTTTTTTCCAGTTTCTCCTGTAACCTTTATCATCCATCATTAGACATGGTCTTCTGACCGCTGTGACCTCTGATGTGACCCTGGGGTCAAGCTCTTGATCTGTGGGAGTCCTCCTCTCCCTGTCATGGCTGACAGCTCTCAGCTGTTTTGTCCCTCTCAGATCCCCGTTCAGCCACGCTGGTGCTCCAAACATAGCAGCACCGCCTTCCCTGGTGGCAGGCCACTGTGTCATCATGTCTGTCTCAGCAATAAATACCAGTGAATTAATTCCATAAAAAGACACAAGCCACACTCCTGTCAGAACACGTGAGATGCTCCTCCATCTTCTGCCATCACAATCCCAGTCTTTGCTGTCAAGTCTCCATGAGTCTTCATTTGGTTTATCAATACAAAAATATTGGCATGCACAGACAAATGATTCCAGCTGGTTTCATATTTGGCTCCAGAGCAACGTCAGACCATCTTTCTATTGGCTAGTCAGACATGTTGCTCAGTAACTGTGATGTGAATCCACAACATCAACAAAAGAAACACCAACAGTTATGAATGTGTGTGTCAGCTCTTGCTCCAGTGTCCCCAACAAAAGTCTCAAGAGTTCAGGGGACATTTGGTGCGTGGCTGGATGCGTCAACGTTTTTTCATTGTCAGTCTGTAGAAACATCTTAATCTACACTAAAGCAGGGGCTGGTCACTTTGCTCTTTCCAAGTTGGAGATGCGCCCATCTGATTAATTCTTCTTCTTCCCATTCCTCCCCAAATAATCTTCCAGAGAAGATGTTTTGACGTGTGCACCTCGCTTGCGTCTACTCATAGATACACTAAGGACAGCTAATCTATAATGGGGATCACTACGGGGTAGTTAATGTCTGTTTTTTGTGAGGGAATGTAGGTTGGGGGATGATACCACTAGTCAATGAACTTGTGTGTGTCTCCGTAGAGCCATCGCTGTGGAGGCATGGCCGCCTCATTAAGATGGTTGCACTCGTCGCTGCACTTGCAGGACTGGATGAACATCACGGACCTGTTGAAGCGTTCGCCATCAGGGCAGGCGAAGGTCACGCTGGCAGTACGTGTGCGACGGGGCGAACAGCAACGGCCATCCCTACATACACCACAGTAGTTGGGCCTGTACAGGCGAGTGCTCCTGCAGCCGGCGTAAGACAGGCGGTGTGGCTCGGGGGCCTTATGGGTACGAGAGCACTTCCTTCCTTTCTGTGGATGGAGAAAGACAAGAGAAAGACTGAATTCAGTTTTCCAGTGAAAGGAGTTTTAAGAATCTACAGCCATGCCAGCGGCCCTATGAAGTTGTGCTTAGACACAGTGGTGCTTTGAGATGAATTATAATGTTAGCATGCTAACATGTTCACAATAAAAATGCTATTATGCAGATTTTTTGCAGTTTATCATGTTTGGCATGTTAGCATGGTAATATTTGCTAATTAGCACCAAAACTAAAATAGAGATGATGCTTCATGGCAATTGATTAAAAATTGTCAGGACATTTCACTCAAAACCACCTCATGGTGACACTAGAGGAAAAGTCAGTGGATCATCACAGTCAGTAGGATTCATCCTCTGGGGACCATGAATGTTTGTACAAAATTTCAATACAACCCATATTTGTTGAGATATTTCATTCTGGACAGTCAGTGGTGGATCAACTGAGTAACCAACACTGCCATCCCAACAGCCAGACCTGTTGAAGCCACCTGCATGGTAAAAAGTATTTTCTTTGGTGCAGCTGTGATGCTACACACTCTACAGAAATGTTGTGCAGGTTAGGGTTAGTAGTGTAACCACAACTGCCCAATGAAGTAACTCATTACTCAAGCTCCGAGACATGAAAAACAGAGCCAATCCAGTTAAGTACAGAGAGAGGGAAAAACAAAATAAAGGTCAGAACAACTGATGAGTGCCACAGAGAGGAACATGCCAGCAATAGTTAAGGATCAACACTGATGCACATTAACACCCACAGCAACTATGCAAACAATGGGAGGGCACAGAGAAACAGGTGCATAACAACCCATCAGCCTCATGAGCGGGAGGCAGAATGTCCCTGAGGGTGTTGCGTATAAAATGTGAGATAGCAGCAGAGTGGGCGAATCAAGTGCTCTTTAAAGCCACTGAGTGCAGCTGACAGGTTCAGTGTGGTCGAGCTCCAAACCCAACCCCCACAGACACATGAGGGGTTTTTCCCTTTGTCATGTCTCTGAAAAGTTCTGGAATCATTTTTTTTATGTAAAACAAATTTCTGTTGTGTTATTTCTAAAGCAAAGCTGCCGACTTTCAGCTATTTAAAAGAAAAACTTAGAAACAAGCTGACAATAAAAAGATGTTCACGCTTTTAAAGCTATCAGAGATAGTGACAAACGTATGACTACTTCTTGGCTCTTACTTCAGGAAGTTACTGCTCCTATCCAAGAAATAGCCCAGCACAGAAACCCCCAGTAAACGTAGATGTGGAATTATATAACTTTTTAAACAAACAAGATGAAATGTGTTAATTAGTGAGCTTTAGAGCTGCTGGTAGGCATCTTTTATTACTTTCTGACAGAGCCGGGTTAACCGTTTCCCCATTTCTATTCTTTGTGCTGAGCTAAGCTAACTGGCTGTAGCTTTATATTCACCGTTCAGACGTGAGTGGTATCAATCAATTCTCATCTAAATTTCAGCTAGAAAGCGTACGTACTGCACATGGGGAAAAGTGGACTAAATCAGCTCTGTCGTCATCCTGCAGAGGATGTTTTCCACACAGCAACAGAACTGTGAATAGACAGAATGGACCAGCAACAGCTCCAGCTACAGAGGGATTCAGGGGCGGGGGCTGTATACATGCCATGATATTAATACCAGTTTGACCCCTTAAATGCAATCCTTTCCTGAATCTATTTAGCATTGTAGCTGTAATGGATTCTCCCTTTATGAGAATCTAAACCGCACCAAACACATTCCTCACCTTGACAGGGATAGACATGGAGCTGCAGGGACGAATGTTGCACAGACGCGTCTCCTTGATCAGCTTACACCGGGCATTGTCATTGGTAACACGAGAGGACACACCCATCCCACAGCTCCGAGAACACTGGGACCAGGAAGTAGTCTGAACCACACACTGATTGCCCACCTGCCTCCAGGCTGGGAGAGATGAAAGAGAGGATGTGTGAGGGACAGCGACAATGGAGGATGCCGAATACAGAGAGGCAGAGAAAGAGAAGTAAGATCAGCGAACGTAAGGCTGGGGGGGAGAAGGGCCAGTGGGGGAGAGAGGGAAAAGGAGAGGTCCAGAGATGCAAAGCACACTAGCCTCATTCACTGAACAGGCAACACTGACGCATAGAGAGGGTGATTACAGAGAGGGGAAAGCTGGGTGACAGAGGTATGTGCTGTGTGAGAGCAGTGTGTGTGTGTGTAAGAGAGAGAACCTCTGGTGTGCAAGGAGCCAGTGGAAAACAAACCTCACATAAATGCGCACACGCGCACACACGCACACACGCACACACACACACACACACACAGAGAGAACAGCTCACAGTGAGGCCGTTTGTGCGTCAGGAGGCTAAAATGGCTAAAACATAAACATGATGCTTTACTGCGTAGAGGAAACAGACGGCACTCTTGAGGCGACACGACGGCACCCTCTCTTACCCGCCAGGTGCTTGTTTCCACGTGGCTTGTCCCACTTGCGCCCCACCTCCACCAGCTCGTTGCCCAGGGTGTCCTTCTCCTTTTTTGGTTTGTAGGGGTACAGCTTCCTGTACGGTTTCGGATAAGGCTTTGGGTAGGGGTAGGCCGGGTAGGGAATAAAGGGGTATGGCGGGTAAGCTGGAGGCTGGGGTCGGCGGTGCACTGGAGGCACGATGGTCCCCTTGTGGCAGTCGATACTGAGGCAACACTGGCCTGGCACCTTGACCAGCTGCGGAGCAGGACAGGAAGGGGATGCCAGGGGCACGTGACTTGGGCAAAGGGGCACGCAACCCACCGCTCCATCAATGCAGGTGCACTGGTGCTTGCAACCAGCACTGAAATTCTCACCGTTTTGATAAATCCGCCCGTTGTATTCGCACGAGCGGCCCTCTGCCTTTGCTGAGGGAGAGGAAATAAACAGACAGGTTGGTCAAAAATATTTTGAAGAGCAATAGCAGAGTGTTCCGATTTGGATAAAATATTCTTGATCCAAAGAAAACTTAATTGACAGGTAGAAAGAACAAACAGAAAGAGGCTCATGTGAAAATACATCTTTAATGCATGGAAGGTAGATAAGAAGAGAGGGGGCGAGACACACTATCTCCAGATTTATAAAGCAAGCTCTATTCTTAGACCAGAATGGAATTTAGACTTGTTTACAACGTCCTTCCCCCTTCACCCCCTCTGAGGGACTCCCCACACAACACCCCGGATACCCCCCTTTATATAGAAACACCCCCAAATAAACACATAAAAATACCACTGTGCGTGTTTCCTGGGGCTGTTTGTGTACACACTGAACTACTTATACAAATCCCCAGAGTTGGCCAGGTTTCAATGGCAGCTCATGAAGGTGCTCTGGTTTTGAAACGGGGCTATCAAAGAGAAACTCCAGCCGCTTGGCTCGGAAGCCAGATTCCCCACCCTGAAGTTACACATTCCCTCACTCAACCCTGTGCTAACCCCCAAACGCTGTGCCCAGTCTAAACCCCCCGCCCTCACCCATCTCTTTCAGCCTTCCCACCACCTCTGCGGTACGTACCCCTGCAGATGCCATGGGTGCGGCCCACATCATTGCCATAGTTGCACTCCAGGCCTTTATGGTGGTCACAGGGCTGTCCTTCGTGGCAGTCCTGGTTGAGCTGAGCGGCACACACCTTGCAGCAGCCGCAGCCATCTGGGACTGAGCTGACCCCTGGGGGACAGGATGGAGGCCCTGCGGGACACTCACACACCACTGGACAGCCAGCGGTCACCTACAGGAGGGGACATGGAGTGCACTGAATATTTAGGCAAACCAGCATCATACAGTACATTTTCCATGTGGGGAGGACCCACACTGGAACTAAGCAGGACAATAGTTTGACTCATGTTTCACAGATCACAGAAATTCCTCAAAGTGTGTGAGGCTTAAACATTTGCTGAATACCCAGCACTGTCCCAAGCCTCGCAGGGATATCTGTAACCCTCTGTCGTTTTCCGCTTGGCATTCACCGGGCGGGCGTTGATGAAAGGTACGTTCTCTGACTCAAACCCCCCACCTTCCTGCTCCTACATCTTTTGTTTCTAACCCCCTCTCAGTCCATACACACTCACACACTAGAGCCTCACTAACAACTCCCAGCAGGTATTGAGATCACAGAGAGCTGCCAGTCTGACTGTCCACAGCCAGATCACCTAAAGGGATCCCTTCCTGACTCTACCACTCTCTGAACCCAGGCCAGGTCCTTGTGTGCCATCAGTTCAACTCACTCTCGTGGGTATGAAGGTTGGGTATGACATTACACAATGCTTTCCATTTTTAGCATTATTGTTGGGTATATCATGGTACTTCAAACATCCTCCAAGCAAAACTCATAGAATATTCCTGTAGATATTTATAGAGTGCAGTGAGTTCATATTGACCTTAAGTGTATTTTTATTTCCATTTGTAACTGTTGGATAATATTACTGTAGTGTAATTTTAGATCTAAAGAGAGTTAAAAGCCAATGTACATATAGGTTGTAAAAGTGTGAATAGGTTGTATGTTATATGGTTAGGAAACCACATAAACTTACACAACATCATTTGTTGTTTCATCAGTTTATTTAGATTTAAATGTGTGTCTAAACTGTGGATACAGAGGTAGAAATAGTCAGTGGTGGAATGTAACCAAGTACATTTACTCAAATATATATATATATATATATATATATATATATTTGAGTAAATGTACTTGGTTGTACTTGTTTCCATTTCATGCTTCTTCACTAGAGACATGTACTTTTTTACTCCACTACATTACATACTATATACATCTTTAATTACTAGTTCCTTTACAGATTATAATTTTACATACAAAACATCTGATAATCGTATAGAACAAGATGCATTGCAACTACTCAACTGTATATACAATAATTAAAATTGGCTCCACCAGGAACCACAACTGTAAAATGCTACTTACACTTGAATCAGTAATCCAGTAATATACAATAAACACTCACAAGAGCCAGTTGCATAATGAGTTTACTTTAGGTACCTTTTTTTAATACTTACACGTTATTACTTTCTTTTATTACTTTTCAATGCAGGACTTGTATTGGAGTATTTTTATATTATAGTATATGTAAGTATTTTTATTTGACTAAGGGACATAAATCCTCATGATACACAGGATATAGGGTGTCTGATATTTTTGAGAACTTTATGAAACATCACTTAAAATCCTCTGGTGGCCCCCAAACCCCATTTTGGAAACCAACAAAAGTTACCACAGATTCTCCAAACATTACAATACAACACTGAGGCCACGGAAGGAGAAAGTAAGTGTATGGTTGCTACATTATTAATTGTGTAGCTGAATAGTGTTTAAGACTTCAATAGACCATTATTTTGACATGCGATACCACAGCCTACAGCAGGGAGGTGGATGGAAGATTAGACTGTAATGTAACCAGACAACAGCGGCTCAAATCCGCTGGAGCTGCTGTTAGAGTAGAGTACAGACACGTGAGTCTTCCTCAGTGTTTACATGAAGCAGTGGCAGAAAATAAATGTACGCTACTTCAAACACTTACCAGGCGGACTGTCACCACTTGCAAGACAGCAAATAATAGCAGTGTCCCCATGCTGTCAGCTGATTCACATAGAAGAAGAGAAAACGTTAAAACTTATATCACAGAACAATAAATAATCCACTGGCTCAGAAACAATAGCTTTTGTCCACAAAGGTTAAATCCGACATGGTCGACGGTCCTTAAAAGTCCTCCATCACTTGTGAATTTTCATCGATCAAAGTTTGAGGCTTGTTTTTATATCAGCCCCGTGGCTTTTATGGCAGCCACGCCCACCCCAGCCCTCTTTTAACCAATTAGGACGCAGGCGCGCGGCCAAGGTATCCCAACAGGGCGGGAGGGGGGCGGGGCTTGGAGTTCCAACACTGAGAGCGGCGGTTCAGGTCGGGGGCGTGGCCAAGCATGAATGCAGTCATTCATAAAAATGTAGAATTACTACATTCCAAAGCAGACCTGGCTTCTGGGTGTTTATTTATTTATGTTTGAGTGAAAATAATATTTTTGATGCTTTAAAGTTCTTTTCACACGCATACCTCTGTCCGGCTGCTGCTTTGTGAAAAGTAAAATAAATATACTCAGCTGCTAGTCTGTGCTACATTAATACTAGGCCAGCCATGGAAAACAGCTAGGAATTTCCTTGCCCCACTTTATAAAAATACTTTTAGACAAGAGCTGGACAGATAAAGTACATATACAAGGAGAGCAGAGTGTTCCTTGGAGCTGGGTATAACTACATGATTGAGTGATAGTGATGTTGAAAATGATTATGATAATCTCCCGTGCAATTCATCACTCTCTTTTCCTCCCTCCATATCCTGTCTTTAGCCCCTACATCCCTTTTACCTACTCGGAGGTTCCCAGGCCACCTCAGCCCGCGCGCACAGACACACAAACACACACACATACACACACACACACACACACACACACACACACACACACACACACACACACACCAGCCATGTAAATACACAAGAATTAAGTTTATTTAATTTAGGATTTCATTTAAGAGTGCAGAGCGGAGGTGAGGACGGCCTGGATAATCTTCCTGTCATCCCCGCAGACACGCACACAGGAAACCAGTCATCTACAGTACCTGAGCTGGTGGCTAACATGCACACTGATAATCTATGTGTGAGGGTTAAATACATATTCCACATCTATGCACTCTCAAACACACTAACATTACATTCAACTGTTCACTGGTGACACTGGTGACACTGGCACATGCAGTGGGCAGCTTGTTGAAATTCAGTGAGAGGGATTGTGGGTGTCTAAATTGTTGTTTTCGCTTGCAGTTCCCTTCAAGTGTATCATTAAGCAGAGGGATGCTTGCAGTCATTTGTGTCAACAGGGGAAGACATCACCCCCCTTCATCCTCTATAAACCACCCCCATGCACTTAACTAAATGGTCGGATGTAGAGGGGTGCATTCAGGAGCAGCTTGTGCTGCACAGACTGTGACAGGGTATGCAAATCGTTGGACCCAAAAGCAGGCTTTAGACACTGGGATGGAATAATAGGTTTTAATGAAGAATTGGTTGACGGCGAGGTAAGGAGGACTAGGCCGGGGACCGGAGGTGGTTGGAGACACGTGGCTGAGATGGGTTGTGGGAAGGCGTTGTGGTAGAGGAATAGAATACTTCAGGCAGATGCACTGATAAGAGGCAGGTGAGCAAACTGGAGAGTGAGGAAGGCAGAGCCACACCCACGGGAACACACAGACAAACACAGAGACAGACAGACAAACACAGAGAACATATGGCACTAGCCATGACACTTTGATGACACAGACGTGCACATACATACATTCACATGTACACCTCTTGCCAGCATACTTACATTTGCATATCAGCAACTCACTCCTAAAGCACTTAACACACACATAAAAGCACGTACATGAAGCACATTTTGTGCATGTGTCACAGACCTAAGCAAAAAAATTAATAAATACCCAGCGTTGATTGCTGTCAATCTTAGTTTTGCGTGTTAGCATGCTAATATTTGTAAATTAGCATTAAACACAGGATTGTGATTAGTCTTGCAGCTATTTGCTCACAAACCAAAGTATTAGAAGCATTTAAATATTGACCTGATGATAGTCGCTAAATGAAAATAAGCACAGTGATTACATCTGTACCAAATTTCATGGCAATCCATCAAATTGTCGTTGAGATATTTAATTACAAATCACAAATGTGATGGCACCATGGCTGGTGGTGCTAGAGGCAAAGTCAACATCAACAAAGCCAGCAGCACACCGAGGCCTACCTTCACCTGTAGGAGTGTTGTTAAATTACCTTTTTATAAGATCGACACATCTATTTTTCAGAAAAATGAATGCTGTGACTCTAATATAATGGTAATATATGAAGCACAAACTGTGGCTAATACACGCCATCATACATACAGTCTACTGCGTACAGAATGTGCTCCCACACACACAAACACACACAGAGGCCTACACAGAGAGCAAAATTATGCATTCATCAAACTTCCATCCTCTTCCCACACAATCCGTCTCTCTCTGTCAGAGCGCGGAGGTGATGTAACAGGCCCGGGTAAACAAGCCCAACACGTAGAGAGAAAATGAAGCAAGAAAAACCCCTGGATTCTCTGAAGCTTGTGTGTGAGTGTGTGTGTGTTTGCACCCGCCCTCACAACACCCACTCATACAGAGAGAGGGATATGTTTTTGTTGTATTCATATTTAAGTTCCATCGACTCATCAAAGAATTTGTCCTTTCCCCCCTTTGGTCTCGGTGGCTTCCATCCCAGACATAATAAACAAACATGCAGAGTTTCCAACACACCAGAGTAGAGGCATTCATAAGCTCTTGGGGATACTAGACACTGCTACTGGGAACTTGCCCCGCGCAGTGACCTTTACATTCTGAGCTGACAGCGAACATCAATTCGTAATGGTTAAAGTGACACAAGTCTGCTTTAGAAGTTCATTGGAAAACTCCATGTCACTACTATTAAAAAGTCAAAGGAATGGTTGGAGGCGCAGGAGGAGGGAGAGGGTAAAAAGGCAAACAGCGGCAGGTGAGAAACAGATCAAACTTTCAAAAACAAGTCAGTGGAAATAAAAGACAGATGGGATGGTGGGGGTGGGGGGGAGAGGTGTGAGGGACGTGCATCGTGAAGCCAGGGGAATATCATTAAAAGAAAGTAAATAGAGCAGGATAGTTGGGTGAGGTCAGTGAAACAAAAGCAGCTCACTTTTCACATCTAATTCTTTGCCACAAAGAGTCAAGCAGAAAGGAGGTGGTGGCTTTAACGCAAGAGACGCTTCTGTGAGAGAAAGAGTGTGTGTGTTTATACATGAGGGGAATGGAAGTGAGGGAGAGGAGGACAGGTGTGGAGTGTTTGTTTAGGACAGTTCCTGCCACACCTGCTGCAACTCTCCTCTAACTCTTTATATGGCGCAGCCTACAAACACACACGTAAATATGAATATGTGCACCCACACACACACAGCACAGGTTTTAAGAATCTTTATCATGATAGTGGGTTTACCTCGTTAGAATTCTAACAAATAATCTTTTAGTAACATCTTTAGCTTGCAAAGCCTTATTATGTCAAAGCAATGGAACAGCGTGAAGCCCCCTAGCCGGTCCTCTCTGGAAAAACTTCACTCTGACAGATATAGGGTGGCTGAAAGAAGAAAAAAAGACACGAAACGCTGAGCCTGTTCTAAAACCGTAGAAAGGGGAAAGAAAAACAAGCAAAGACAGAGAGGTTAAAAGAGTGCCAGTAAGAAAGGATGAGAGGAGGGGGGCAAGGAATTTAAGTCGCAAAGTTATTTTTAAACCAAGAACAGGAGCTCTACTGTTGACTTCCCAAACACTGACCACATCGGTATAACAGTATAGCTGGAGAAAAGATGACAGTGACACATACACCAAAACTCATACAGCCGTCAAGTGTGCCATCCCATACATGTCTACCCCCAAACACATTGCTGTCAACATGCTCACATGTCCCTGCATACTCATTGTAATGTAAATACAGTACGCCTATATAGCTCTGTTTTAAGATTTTCATGCCCTCAAACCTCCAAGGACAGATGAGAAAGGCAATACTTTTAACTATTGTACAATTATATATATATATATATATATATATATATATATAT
>JAVQJL010066085.1:0-25501 GCA_036024295.1 Nannoperca obscura
GCCGGTCGAGACCAACTTCCACACACACAAAGACCCAACGTTCCCACCATGAGCAAGCACTAGGCGACAATGGCAAGGAAAAACTCCCTTTAACAGGTAGAAACCTCGAGCAGAACCAGAACCAGGTGGGCTTCATCTGCCTTGACCGTGTGGGTTGAAAAAGGGGGGTGGGGGGGGGAGCCCAGTTTTATAAATCTGTATGAATATGTGTTGAGTAGAACCAACAAGTCTTCAAACCCATCACTCTCAAAACGACGTATAGAGACGTATTAATGATGAACATGTGGTTAACGTTGTGTGCGCTTTGGTTCAGTTTAGCTACCAAAACTACTTGTTAGGAAAAATGACGATGTAAGTTACGTACGGAAGTTAAAATAAGTCAGTGTTGACGTTTGCAGACTTTGGAGCTCTTTATAGGGTTGTGTTTTAGGGTCCAGTACACACAGTAATAAACCTTAAAGGTACAGCTACGATCTGTCAGTCGGCCCACTACAGAGGCCCATAAGGCCAAAATAAGAGTGTCGTATAAAAGATACAACACAAATGTTGCACAGAAAACCACAGAACTGTAAAGACAAACTATAAGCGATCTTTATTAATGAATCTTTTGAATCCATGACAAATCTTTCTAAATAAGTCGTGTTCTTCTGATTCAACGCCGACCTGATGGTAAACACTGAAACCTCTGCGCTTCCTGTCTGTGTCTCTTTAAAACTTAGTTTCTCAGTTTGTTTCTCAGCATTTTTTAAATTCACGTCACAGACAGATGGTACCACTCCTCGTCGATAAGTTGTCCTAAAGACTTTTCGGTACTTTGCAGCGCTGCCAACTTGAGCCTCGCCCTCCTGAAGCCTCAGACAGGCTTCACTTTGATCAGATTACACTGGTTTGTGTGGAGTTTGCTGTTAGCAGCGCCTCCTGACCTCCGCTGACTTCACCGCCGTTACAGCAGCTCCCTCCTCTCACATTCATCTTCTTAAATTGGATGTTTGCAGTCCTCTTGCATGGGCCAATTAACATATTGTGTCATTTTTCCCCTACACTCATTAAGGAATTACACTCCGAGATACTCCACTCTGAATTACAGGAGGGTGAGAATTTGCTGTATAATGAAGAGAGCTTGATTAAAATTTCAGTTTTAAGGCTGTTTTGTTTGTTTAGGACTTGTCAGCGCTGCGCTGCATCCAATAAGCTGGCTTGTGGAGCTAATTATGCTGCTGTAAATGGTTTCCTGAGGTCTCTTACTGTCTAATTTCAACTGCGAGATGATGAGTAAAGGTGCTTAAGTTAATTTTAATGAAACATTGTATCAAGATTATCGAGCTAGTCCGCAATATTAGACATATTTACGAAAAGCAAGCATGATTTTAAATACTTTTCCAGTGTGATCACGCTACTTCAGTAGCTTTTCATTTCCAAAATCAAAGCTTTTCTTTTCTTTCTTTTAATAAAAGTGAGATTTCCCTAGTTCTGCAGAGGTGATGTCGTGCTCTGATTGCTCAGTTCTTGGCTGCCACACACTCCAATCTGCAGTTGGAGAGATTAGCATGTCTGGACCAGTGAACGCCAAACCACTTGTGTGTGTGTGTGTGTGTGTGAGTGTGTTGATGCTGTACAGTATGCATGTGTGTTTGTTTGTCCCTTATGTAGCTGGCATTAATCGAGGTGACAGATTAGTAGAAGAGGTTTAACGTGGCCAAGCATGGCTGGATCTCTGCGGACGCTGTGCCAACAAATCAAAGGGACAAGGCAGGAACACACACACACACACACACACACAACAAACAAGCCTGTGCTTTAACAGAGACTGCTCTTCCCTACAGTCACATTAACGAGCTGGCCAACTTGCCGCTGTACAAACATACAGTATATAGCTGCACCGTGTAGAATATTGCAGAGGTACTTAAAAGATTTGACTGCACAATGAGTTTTATATAAAGTCAGAGGGCCAAACGAGCGAAACATACACACACAAAGTAAATAGTGTTCGTTCAGCAGCACCTCATACAATTGGACAAAAGCTACACACACTCAGCTAGTGTGAGAACTGTGGCACACACATGTGCGACAGGAGGGAACACCAACAGCTAGCAATTTGCTAGCTTGTGTTAGCTAAACGTTTTGGTGGTCAATACATGTGTTAAACATTTAGAAATGAGTTGCAGTGTTTCAATTCATATACAGGCACCAGTTTCCAGTGATGCTGTCATTTTATATCTGACCGCAGACGAGCAGGCTGCTGGTTCAGTGTGAAGTTTGCTTTAGGCCTGTAGCTTCTCCCAGAAGAAGAAACCAAAACGTGTGATCAAAGAAAAGTAATCAGCATGATCACACACACACACACACACACACACACACACACACACAATAAGGCAGCTATGAAGAATTAAAAAAGCTAAATCTTTTTCTCTGTATGTACTGTATGTGTTTTCTGATCACATGGGGTTAATGGAAACAGTATTGTGTGTGTGACAAACTCTTTTCAATTCTCTGTTTACCCTCTCGTTTAGAATCTATTCAGAGAGGAATTCAGCAGCGCCACACTGCCACCTGCAAACTTCAAAAGCACCGAAATGAGAGAGGCAGGAGGGGGTGGGGGGGTTGTGAGGGACACAGCAAGGACATCTCCCCAGAGCCATATGGTGGTTGAGATGGTTTTATACGGTTGTGTTTGTCTGTCTGTTCCGTTTAGGATTTTTACCGGGAAGTGCCGCAGGCCGGCCGTCTGTAATAATATATCTCCCTCCCTCCCTCCCTCCCCTCAACCATCTCTCTCTCTGTTCTTCAGTCTCTTTGTTTCTGCTGCTATCCTACAAATCCTCTCAGGGTTGTCATTGTGACTGATGGATACTCAAGGTGGGAATGAGTCTAGCTTCTATTTATAACTCCACACCTGAACCGGTGACCCCTGGTCAGGCTTTTAAAGAAAACAGAAACCAGTACAAAATATGTAAAGTCAGGAAAGTCTCTGATTTATAATATTTACTGTTGTCTAGTGTCAAAATATACTATTTTATACCAAACACCCACATAAAACACTTCTGCAACACCCCCAGGAGTTTGACTTTTACCATGTGGGCCCAAACGTCAGCTCACCGAGTGTCAACATCCCTGCCGAATCTAAAAAGTGATGACTTGTCGAGTACACGTTTTGGGAGCTTTAGGATCGGAAACAATGGTGGTTTTGGTTAAATCTAATGTGGAGACTCGAGTCAGCGTTGAAGTTTTGAAAGATTCAGACGGCGTCCTCCTCTAAACTTAACTAAGTGCTTCCAGTTCCCTAAACAAGCTGGAGTGCAGTACCTGTCCTGCCATGGATCATCTCTTAGCCTTTCATGGGAAATCCATCACATAATGGTGTCATCACAGCTGACATTGTGCTCTACATGTAGAAAATCTTGCGAGGATCAAAGTTAAACCGCTGAAGACTCTTTAGAAATTCGACAGTACAAATGCTGTCGCTGCAGCGGAGCCCAGAAGCTGTAAGCTGCATGTCTGCACACAGGGCTGGTGTGGGAGTGGGAGTTCTGGGATGTGTTGCTAAACATATCTTTGTACTAACATAATCCCTGTCCTATCATAAGCCAGTGGACAATGATGATCCTAATCCTGCTCTAAGAAGATTTTCATAAACTGGAGACACACACACACACACACACACAGAGGAAATATACCTTTTTACATGTTGGATGTGGATTTTAAAATGATTGTAGACTTACTGCAGGTGGTTCTCACATCAAAAGACTGTAAGCACCATTTATAGGGCCTGAATTTTCAGGAGGGTGGTGGTAAATATTAATATTTGTTTACTTCAGAACACTCTCAATAAAGTTTGACATCATTTAGATTTTAGTTGAGTTGGTAAATCAGATGTTTACAACACTAGAGACTCAGTTTAGTGCAGAATCAGTCATAATTCATAGACTCCTCGGTTCATCATTTCCATGAAAGATACAAAAACTAACATCAGTCAACAAACCTCTCACGCAGCGTTCACAGCTGCTCCATGAGGGGACGTTTCAGTCCGCCTGTGAGACTTCAGATGATCTGAGATCTTAAATCAGCACCTCACTCTGTTATCATGAGGTTAACAGTGGCCGTCCTGTTTCTCAATAAAACAGTTTAATGGAGGCCACGTCTGATGCTGGTGTTATATGTTAACTTCATTACTGCTGCGACTTCTGATCTGCTTGTTTTATATGCTGGGAGATTTATTTCTCTAGTTTTTCTGTAAATGCTGTATTTAAAAAATGGACATTTTACAGAAAGATTTGATTTAGTTGAATATATTTATTTTGTGTTCAACCAACAACAGATCTGCTGACTACTGGACATTTATTTATCATTTCCTGTGACTTTATCTTTATGTTCTTCAACATAGTCATCAAACATCTGGAGAAAGTCACTTCCCTTAAATATAAAGAATAACAAGCAGTGCACAGATGTTTAAACCAAAACAGCAGAGTGCACATACTATAGTATCATGTTTTTATGGGGAATACCATTTAACATATCTACAGTCAATACACATAACAGGCTCCCTCTAAACTGTCATTTCACTTTGAAACTTAATGGACTTTTTTACAAACATCTAATGTAACAAATCAAACACACAGCTAATTCCTGGAGGGCAGAACAGTCTCAGTCCAATTAGCGGCTCGCACAACAATTCCTCCAGAAGTGGACCTGCTGCTGTTGATTTGATTAGGAAGCAGATTAAAGTAAATCTCAACTGAACCAACCTTCATTTCAGATACCTGAACAAATACCAGGCTGAATATTAGGGATCTGGGTTGTTGTAGAACGAGTGGAAGCCAAATTGCTTGTGGGGATTAAATGAGAGGCCGTGCACACACAGAATAATGAGGCGCATCCGTGGAGAGAGCAGTTTGCATAACACAGTGAAGTCTGTGTGTACACCGCTTTACTGGTGCCGGTGAGTTTAAACTGTTTGTTATATTACGGATCTGAATTCAGACTAACACGTAATCACATCTCAACTTTAATCAATTAAATGGTTATTTCTGACTTGCAAAGGGAACAATAAATTCCCCCGGATAACGAACTGGAACCCAGGAGTTAGATTTCCAATGTAAATATAAAAGGTAATTCATTCCTTCACCTTTAAAAGAAGGGGAATTGAAATATAATCTTAATAATTTGTGTTTGAGCAAGAAATTGTATTTTGCCAAAAATCAACTTACTGTGTCTTTAGCTTTAAACCGCATCTCATGTTCTTTATCAAATATTAAACATTTCTACACATGACAACAACTTCATCTGCTGATGAAACCCTCGGCATGTGGTTAAAAGAATATTGCTATAGGGACACAACACTGACCAGTGCAACATACTCTACTCACATAGCATTTAAACACTAACAGCTGCTCTCTTTAGGATGCGCTCGGTTTTTTAATCTCTTGTCAAAGTCAAACTTTAATTAGTGTTTTCATAAAGTAATCATCGATAAGAGTGTTGGTTCCCTGATCTGAGTGAACACGATGCTGATAACTCAGGAGAGTCAACACGTCGTCGTACTCTCGCTCTCTGCATCAGCTGTAAAACACAAACCGCATCTGTGGCAACACGTACGGAGTGCATGGACCCACACACATGCAGGTACACTGCTCGTGCATGGACCCACACACATGCAGGTACACTGCTCACACACTTCATGTAGGACGTCCTGAGTGACTCCAGAAAGATCCACATCTCGTTGCCTCCTCCTCCTCTTTTATTCACACTCTTCCAAGATACTTTTCAATTCCTCTGTCATTCTGGTTGTGATCATGTGATCACATAGACCCCCCCCCTCCGGCTGCTCCTGTTATTTGATCGGAGGTGCACTGCGTGTGTTAACCTGTTATGAGTCTCTGATGCAAAAGGAACTTGTGCTTCCACACTGGAAAGCATTTATTCAGTTGGTATGGAAACTCTTTGAATCATAAGGAGGAGCTTCACATGTATGGTTAAACAGGTTCATCCTGATTGGCTGAAAGCTCCAGTTTGCTCCCAAGAGCTTTGAGTGTAAAACGTTGGTGATTGGTGGAGCAAGCCGTCGCATCAACTTTAATCTACAGTCAATCTGAGGAAGGGGTTGCACTCTTCTGCCCCCCCCCTTGATCAACTATTGGACAGGTCCCATCACTCCTGGCCCTGCTCGGCTGTAATGGGACAGGGCCTCTCTCTCTCTCTCTCTCTCTCTTTCTGTGTCTCTGAATGATTGGTTCAGTAATGTAGGCAGAGTGCTGTGGTGGCAGGGTAATTGGCCGTGATTTAAAAACCCTCTGATGGTTTAAGTGGGAATGCAGTTTGGCAAATTAATGCTTCTTAATCGAACATGTGTGAATGGTTTAATATGGCGGAAAAAGACTCCGCTGAGGGCTTTAATAGAGAGCAGTGAGACTGTTATTTAAAGCAAAACCACGAGGAGTTGTGATGCAGATGGGACAACTCGCATTCCTGCGTTTTCTGTTGTTTTTTCAACGTCACATGATAGTTTATCGTCCTCTGTGACAAACCTGTCAACATGTAAACGGCCAGCGTGAAGGCAGTTACACGGCCCACAAGGGTATTTTTTAC
Source organism: Nannoperca obscura (assembly GCA_036024295.1). Taxonomy (NCBI): domain Eukaryota; kingdom Metazoa; phylum Chordata; class Actinopteri; order Centrarchiformes; family Percichthyidae; genus Nannoperca; species Nannoperca obscura. The sequence continues at coordinate 6,583 of JAVQJL010066085.1, forward strand.
TTTTATATAATATCTAATATATTATCATAGTATCTAATATTGTAACATAAATATATTTACTGTGTAAGTAACTGTACATGTCTTTGCATAATAATAATTATAATAAAGAAAGTTGAGACTACAGCTGCTAACCCGGATGATTTTAAAATGTCTGTTGATTAATGTTGTCTCCTGTAAATAAACTGAATAACTTTATTTGTAATAAAGTAAATATGTATATAAAGACGGTTCTGACTTGTGTCCCACATCGTATAAATGTCCTCGCAATGTTGTAAATTTGGACAAACCAGGTCAAACAGTCATCAACGTGAAATCCCACTTTATACTTCGGACTTTTTGCCGGCAGCCCGGTGCAGCCGGGGCTGGAACACAGGGTCTCTCCGGGCCGTGAGAATGTGGATGTGTCTCTTTGATTACCTGAGAAGGTAATTATGGTTGTGCAGTGGAGGGAGAAACGGGCGAGAGACACAAGCTTTGTTTCCGGCTCTCTGTTCTGCCCGAGGAAAGACGCTGCGAAGGTAGAATCACCAAGACAGGAGCAGCGGACGGACCTAATGATCAGTCCATTTAACACACACACACACACACACACCTGCGTCATCCACATGATCATACGTTGCTATGGCGATGTCGCATTGTTTACAAAGACTGGAATAAAATATATTAAATCAAATGATTTTGTGTAACTATTCTAGTAATACATGTAGCTTTCTCTTTATTCATTCATTCATTCATTCATTCCCAGCGTGGACAGTGAGAGGAGTGTTTCCTCCTCGTGTGACGGAGCCTCAGACTTGGACCGTCCTGCTCTCGTCCACTGTGTGATGTTTGTATTTTATTAGGGGGTGAGCTGAGACCCTCAGACTGCTTCAGGAGCCCTGTCCTTCACTATCTAAAGGCTACTCTCATTCTCTGCTTTCTTCCTGTGCTCCTGTAAGAACAGATGACACCTGGCCTTCAGACTTCACATCATCGCTAACATTATCTTGAGGTGAAGGCACAGCGTTTTATTCATTCATGCCATTTCAGTTTTGTTCGTTGGGTTTAAGTGCAGCAATCAACCAGATTAACTACGACACCAGCAACCGGTTCCCATGGTGTTCCAGATGTAGTCGAGCATCAAATAGCAACTTGTAACGTGGTACCCCGTGACGCCAGCGTGGACGCCAGCGTGCACATTACACTCATACGGGACATCCTGTCAGCAAATATCCACAACTCTTTGTTTTCTTAGTCGTGCGTTTAAAAATCAGAGAGGCTTCTAGTATTTTTGTCTCTTACTGTCGAGATAACCCGTGTGTGTGTGTGTGTGTGTGTGTGTGTGTGTGTGTGTGTGTGAGAGAGAGATTCCGCCTCCATGTGGAGATGAAGAGTAGATAAAGAGTGAACTGTGCAGAGTAGTGGAAAAGTCTCCAGGGGCGAAAAGCCACTACAATCAACCAAACGGAGATGACATTAACCCCCCATAGGGACAGATGTGTGTGTGTGTTTTCTGATCAAGTTAAACCGCCCTCATTCATTGCTTTTTGCATCATTAGCTCAAAAAAGAGAGGGCCGGCTTTTTTGGTATACTACGTGTTTGTGTATTTATCTGGGTGTGTGTGTGTCGATGTATTTGAGGGTGTTTTCAGACAAATGCTCTTTTAATCAAACACTTGAGTTTCTTCTGTCTTTAATTATGTGAGACCTAATGATGCATAGCACTTTGTTGTCTTCATTAAAACAAACTAACTCTCTCCCCCCCCCCCCACACACCTCTCTCAAGTTGAACTATTCAAACTTTTTACCAGACGTTTAATAAAGAGGTCTGGAGTTAAAGAGAACGAGCAGCGACAGTGAAAAGCGGACATGTCCACTGTTGATAAGCTGTGAATAAGATCCACAGTAAGTTTTTATTTCCGTCCATGTGTGCAATCTGTGCAGTGGTGAACGTTAAAGCAGCAAAACACAAATTAAAAACTGCACAGCAATTAAAAATTCTGCCTGCAGATTTTCTAGTAAATAATTTAGTATTTAAAGTCAAATGAATTCAGTTCTCCACAGTTAATGTACCCACACAAGAGTTTACTTTGACTTTTTGCAGGGAAAATGTCACATGTCTGGTTTTGGAAATTTTCATGCCTGCAAATCAGAAAGGATGGGAGGAAAGAACAGTACAAGATAGTGTGGACGAAAAGAAGGAAGGTGGTAACAAAAGACTTAAAAGCAAAGAAAAAAAGAAAAATGTACTTGCCTCTGGTTTGATCTTGTATGTTTTCTGACGTAACGACACTAACTGAGCAGAGAGTCGTGGATGTTTAAGTTACAAATCCCTGACCTGGACTTCAGTTTACAGGCAGAGAAACATGAGCTGTGAACAGTATTACAGGACACAGAGCGGAGAGGTAACACGAGGAAACGCTGTCAGAGAGAGAGAGAGAGAGGACAGAAGTGCAGAGACAGTCATGTGTGATAGAGAGAGGTGCAGGCAAGATTAATGAGATAGTGAAACAGTTTAAACCTCCGGGACAAAGTTTCTATTAAGTGTCAACAGTGCACGGGCACTTTCTACCTGCTTTAAAACATATGTGAGGAAAAGGCTCCCCCACACTGTAATGGCCGGCTGGGTTCGAGCCTGTTTGCATTGGTTTAAAGTGATTCATCATCCTGTTCAAATGGACCATAAAGAAGGTAAATATTCATAGGGTTCACATGGTGTCTCACCATGCTGTAACATTCAGCCTCTGCAATGAAAATGTGCACATTTATCACCCAGCATGGTATTAAACATGTCTGGGTTTTGTTTTTTTTAAACCCAGAAATGTTCCTTCTAAATCCAATCCATGTTAAAACACAGAAGGAGCGTTAGTCAGGTGTGTCCCTGTTCTTCAACTCACCAAAACATGTTCAATGAGTCATTTTAGTCATTTGTAACAAAAGTCACATGATAAGATTGTTTTATTCAACAGTTTGACGTACATCAGTATTCCTTAGAGCAACGCTCATCCTGATTGTCCATACTGTCATTTTATATTATATTATGGTCTGTTCTGCACCCAGCATCTGTTGCATGTGTCCGTCCTGCAACTGGGGTCCCTCCTCGGAGGTCTCTGGTTGTGTTTGGGGAGTTTCTGTCTTCCCAGGTGAGGGTCTGAGGACAGAGGGTGTCGCCTGCTGTACACACAGATCTTTACAAACCTATCAAGTGTGTAAAGACGTTTTGAGACATGATGAGAAGATTTTATTGGTGTTCCTAAGCCAATGGGAACCGGTGCATTAGAGGCACCTTAACATTTAGACTGTAGACACTTCTTAGATGTTAGAATATGTAAAGAGGACAGGTTAGTCTGTTAGTAGGTAAAAGGAGAACACACTCAGGCTAACATGTCCTGTCTTTTAGTTCACTGCATGGGTCAAACTTGGAAAACACTGGATCCTACATTTCCCATCATTTTCCCAAAATGCACATCTTTCAAAGTGCTGCGCCCCCAGTTGGAGGACGTTAGACATTTTACAGCTGCTGCTGTGACAGTTTAGCAGTCCTAAACATGACGCTGACATGTAACATCAGTGGATTGTCCCTTTTTTTAAACGAATACCTGCTCGAGCTTCATCCTCCTCTCTCTCCCTCCGCTGTGAGCTGTTTGTTAACAAGCGGCCGCTTCTCATTAAACAGCGCTAATCTAACTTTTAATGACGCTGTCGGCAGGAGTTACCCGTCCGGAACGCACAGTTGCACTGACGTCCACAGAAAGACTGAGAGATGAAAAACAGTCTCATTAGTCTCATAGTTATTGTTGCGGTTACTGTCAGCGGCGTTACTGTGGACGCAATCTCACATCATTAAGTGCTGGGGTTGCTTAGAGATGACCTTTTACTTATGAAGCCAGCGAAATGTTCACATCACCAATGTTTACTTTTGAAAACAGGCTGTTTTCTATTCAATATAAGATGATGGCTTTCTCTTTTACATGTTTGGTTAATTCTTCTGATGGAAACTATCTACATGAATCCATCAAGGCCCCCAGATTCTCTGGTGTTTCACACCAAGCTTTCAGCAAAACACTGAACCCTGAGTGGCTCCTGATGGAGGCAGCACCTTGTATGGCAGCTCCATCACCAAGTTTTGTCCACTGAACAGACCAAGCATCATGTAAGATTTCAGGTTGAAGGAGTTCCTAGTCGTAGATTTTCTTTCCTGTGTAGCATAGCTGCATCAGCAATGCAATCTCCCATTGGGATTAAGTGTCGAGCTATTGTACTATTTGGGTTGATGTATTTCCAGCAAGTGTCAAGTCTCTGCAACTTGATATTTGTAATCTTCGAAGATGATGGGAATCACAAGCTGCCATAAAAATAACTGGTGTAAAAAGTTCTACCAGTAAATCTCCAGTATATAAATAAATACATATGTATAGAATTCAGTGGAGTGTTTGGCTGTTGTGGTTGAGTGTGTATCAGCACGTCCACGTTAGCTTGTCAGGGAAATTGCTACAGAAACGGTGCTTGTTGATTAGATCAGTGATGCATGATTTGAGAGTTCAGTGATGAGGAGGCGGACGAGAAGCATCCTCACTGATTTATTTTACACTTCTTTAAAACTGATTGTTTTTTTTCTTTTGTTGAATCGGGATGCACAGAAAAGAGTTTATTTACACGTGTCTGTTCACTTACTCCTGGTTAACGTAAGAACAGTGTTATATATCACTTAGAAAGATTCCTTATAGGGTCATAATCCAGTTGTTATGATCTGCATGTCACAATGTGAATTTGAGGGGGTGTTCATGTGATGCACAGGGATTGTAACTGTTTTCCAGTCCTGCCCACGCTGTTGATCCAGCTAAAGGTCAAAGCCAGATGCTCTGACCGACACACGGACGCGTGTAAACCGCTGACCCCCCCGCGTATCTCTGCGTTACGGCAGCGCTGCGTCGTGGTTGGCTGACGGACAGGAGGCACGGGCGGCGGCAGCTGTCGGAGTCGCGCTGCAGATGTAAATAACGGTCTAACATCATAACAGCGCACATTCACGGCTTACACACAAACACACTCGTAAAGAAACACCTCCCACTGCACCTTGGGAAATTCTCCTGCACTTGTCTGCCATCTGTTAGTGTACACGCAGGGAGACGGAGGGGAATGGATGGAGAGGAAGAGAGGAAGACGGAGACGAGGGAGACGAGGGAAACAGGTGGTAGGTTAGTCAGAGAGGAAGAGGCCGGAGAAACAAACGTATTGTTACTGAAAGAAAATATGGACACGATTTGAACTGGAGACTAAGTAGGACATGATTAAAGATTAAATTAACACAGGAGTGTTTCCTAAATCAGCATCAGAGATATGACTCCCAAAACGATGCATCCTCGTCGTCATGGTAACTATAATAAACCCGCGGTCGCAGTTTGGTCTGTCTTGGGAACAGATCGTGGTTTGAGTTAAAATAAGTAATAATTTAAGTTGTCAGATCACATTGAAATAATCAAGGTTGACTTAATCTGATGGTACGGTTCTGTCTGTAACACTTATACAGTGCTATCATCATCTCTCTCTCTCTCGTTATTATCCATACTATACTATACTATACTATACTATACTATACTATACAGATGTTGGTGACCTTACATGACACCTGAGCAGAGGCTGACTACAGGTGCATTTTGCATCAAGTTAAATTCAGCTTTAGCACCAGTTTGTCTTTAATCTTTTGTGCACCACCTCTTTTGTAGAACAACACAAAGCATCATCAGGATAACAAACAGAAAAATAATCAAATCTCCAGTCAGTACTCTGAAGACAGATTCGACCTTTCTGTGTGCTTTTCTTCCATACGAGATGTATTTTTTTGTGAATGATGAATATCTTTTTGGAATGAGGCTCATTCATTTCCACCTCCCGTCATCCAAGATGTGCCTTCCAACAATCTGGTCCCCCGCTGTCTATTCATCTCTAGTAATTTCCTCACCTCACTAAGTTCATAATTATAAGTCTGCGCAGCCATTATTAGTGCTTCAAAACAAACAACAGAGCCCCTGCAGCTGAGAAGCCAGCCATGACAGCCTAAATACTGTTCCTTTCCTTTTATTAGCTTGCTTATTAACATTTTAGCCATCAGGGCTTTCAGGATCCAGGCTGCCACACAGAAATGATGAAATTTAATATCCAAGAGATTATTCAAAGTAAGGTTGACATTGTTATTATTAATATGAAATGAATGTGAAGACTTTGATATCAAAATGAGATATCCAGCTTTTAAAAGTTTGACATGGACTCTTCCAAAGTAGTTTCTGTTAAGACTGATGAAAGATGAATAAGTAAGACTAGTAGGACCTTCTCTGAGAGTGAATCTGTGAATCAACAACAAAAACAAACACCCACAATGATTTATTTACCAGTAAATGAACTGTTACACTTGTATACATGTAGCATTTAGCCAGAGAGGAAGAGAGAGTCTCCATAGCTGCTCTAGTGTTTCCAACAACACTTCATTCTGGCTGCAGATTTGAACACCTCCTCTCTTTCTCTCCCTCTAATGGACACTGTTAATTACATCTTGAACCTGCCAAACATCTGTCCCACACACACACACACACAGTCTCTCTGTCACACACACACAACCCTTAACTTCACATTCCAGCGGTGTGGCCAGTGAGACAACACACAAGTCACATATATCACTTTAAAAAGAGTTGGACTTACTTTTGCATTTTTTCTTTTACACATTCATCCACAAATATTACAACTTCTATTCTTTTTTTCCCCCCGTCTCTGTGGTTTCACTCGTCTAACGTTACTGTGTTAGACGAGTCTCTGTCCGTCTCTTTGTGCCGGGCAGGTACACCAGTGTACACTCAGCCTGTCTACACACAGCTTTACATTGATGGGCAGGTGAGATCAGTGGGGACTTAACAATGCAAAGCTGGAGGACGTTGTTGGGGAAATGGATGTTTGCACTGCTGTTGTGTTGCCACAACAACCCCTAACCAGGATAAAGGACTTGAACATGCATGAACAGATGATAAAGAGAAAACAGTGGAGTGCACTCAGAGATACCACCATATATGTTCATACATTTAAATATTAAAACCAGGAGACATCTCTTAGCAGTCAGTACCAGACGCTGTGCCACAGGTGTGAACCCAACCTCTACTTATTTTTATTTCTGGAAATAAAATGTTAAATCGGTGCCGTCTGAGATGAGTGATATCTGTTGTCTGATGACATTACGATTGTCTTGTTAATAATATAGTGATTGATACCAGTTTCATTCTTTCATTCTTTAACGGCAATAAAACCCACCCCAAGTGTAGACACGTTGAATATATGACCAGTTCTACTTAACCATGAGTGAACCCGTGCACAGTGTGGGGCCACCCAGCTCTTTAATGGTAACCGCTCACCATGGCGACCACTCTGCCCTGCCAGCTATGAGCTAAAGAAGCTTTAGGTTGTGAGTGTGTATGTGACGTGTGTGCTCGCAGCCGTGTGTGTGTGTGTGTGTGTGTGTGTGTGTGTGGAGATACTGTACATGTGTGTCTGCACGGTTCCTTTCTACTGATTCTTTGTGAAACGCCCGACTAGTTGTGATGGGGCGACGCCATAGAGGCGTGGTTTGTGACCCCGGCTTCATTATCTGTTTTTGGAGCTGGCGACGGTGGGTGGCGAGCTGTGACGGACACTCGGCAGGACCAATCCCCTCCCCTGTCCTCGCTGGCGGGCAGACAGAGCAGACAGGTTGTAAACAGTGGTGGAGGGGTCTGAGGGGAGGGGCCGGTCTGTCTGGTCGGGATGTGAGAGGGGTTCTGGAGCTGTGAGTCCACTTACTCACACTGCCTCAGGTAGCAAGGGAGAGGGTCAGAGAGGCAAATGATTTGCTGGAGGTATGAGACAGAGAAAAGAGAGTGAAGGGGAAGATTTAAATAATATATTATTATTATTATGTGTCAGAGAAAAGGAAATACTTTATCCAACACTTTGATTTCAGCTGAGCTGAGCATAGTTCACTCTGTGAGACCAGAACACAGTAAAGTGGGTTAATCAGAGCTTTCTCACTGAAGAAACAGGAAAACTGCTGCTGCTGCTGCTGCTGCTGCTGCTGGAGGACTTTATGGCCAGAAACATGAACCAGTGAGCTTAAAAGCTCTGAATCCTGGTTGTTCTCTCACATAAATCTGATTGTTAATATACAACAGCTTTAACCAGAACACAGTTTAGTACCAGTAGCACTACTGCAGTGGTTCAGTCATGTTTCCTGGACGTTGTACTGTATGTTTGCCTGTGAGAGGAACACCGGGAGGGAGGGAGGTGATTGCAGCTGCTTTTATCTGTCTGAAGAGACACTAAGCAGCTTCTCAAGAGGACCCACTCCTCCCGGGCCAATCAAAACCCAGAGCAAATCCTATCCCTAAGTCAATTGCCCAATCATGCGGAAGGACAACAGCTCCTCATCGGTCAATTACCCAATCAGAGAGAATAAGTGTTCCTCCTGTGCTCATTATTCAATCAAAAGGAGGAACAGCTGCTGTTCCCAGGTCAGGTTCTCATGACATGAGACTGTTAATAAATCCAGATCCACCAGACCCACTATTGAACACCAATAGTTTCCATTGTCTCATTCATGTAATGTGGTTCCTGTGTGTCGCCTACTAAATGGACTCATTTAAGATGTCACTCTTTCTTTTTTTAAAATGGGGTTAAGAAGTTTCAAATGTTTGTTTGTTTACAGTCATTAAATAAGCCTTTGTGTTTCCTGCTGCTTGAGAGCACTATCCCCCACTGGGGTCGTCTCGGGTTCAGAACACTTCATAATGCCATTTAGTGAAGTGAGAGATTCAAACATGTAAAGAGCTCCTGACAGTAGTTAATACCAACAGACAGACAGTTCTGGGGAACTCCCCGAGAGCAGCTACAGACCTTTTTAAGAGCTTTTAAACACACAACATGCACTGAAGTAACCGAACACTTACAATTAAAGTAAACTCCCATTGAGTAGTTTGACTGTTCCAGTGGTGTCCCATCCTTGATCCATCCAAATGAAACGTTTTAATCAAAACAGAAGAGAGGAATGTGAGAAAAATTGTTGTTTTTCATGCTGGGATGGCGAGGTGTCGAAGATGAAGTTCCAACAATGGCTTTGATTTGAGTTAAAGTCGTGCTTTGAGGAAGATGAATGGAAGTGCATTAGTGCCGTGTTTATTAATGGTTTGGAACAAAGGAGCTGGAAAGTTGCAGCGCAGCATAAAATGTAAGTTTTTATTTCTGTCTTCATCAGAGATCTGCTTTTTCTCCTTTAAAGGGCCGGTTTGTCATTTAGTTTACTCTGTTTGTGTACAGATATCACCTGTTATATGGATCTGACATTTATTGTCTCAATTTGATTATTGCAGAGTATTTTTAGATTTAGTGAATTTAGATTTTCTTTACTAAAAGATACATCCAGTATTCAGTCACGAGTTAAACCTTTTCCCATTGACATCACAGATTGTGCCTTTTATTAAGGCCTTTGTACTATTACTAATACTGCATAATGCACATTTTTATGTATTTAAAATGTAATTATTTGTAATGTGAGAGGTGCTGTGACAAACTCTTCTGTGGAACCTTTTAGTTTGACTTTAGCTCATAATTTAGTGCCAGTTTCAGTTTTAATGCTCTTATAAACTTTGTTTTTGACAGACAGTTAGAGTAGCTGATGAACAAAGTGGAACAGATATCTTTCTCAGGAGTTAGTGGAGACCAAAACAGAGCTAACGGCTTCGGATTGTCTTAATGTTTCAGATGAGGGTGTTTTCAGCTTTCCGTGAACTTCCTCTGCCCCCAAATAAATGAATACAACTCTAAAGAAAGAAAAAGAATAGAAAATCAAGGTAATCAGAGGGTGTCTGGAAGCACCGGGGAGAAACGTCGTCACACTCCTGTGATTAAACATGTTGAACTTCACCACCCACTGGCTGCAGAAGCATTTACATAGACTTTGTCCTCCTCGTTCTTTCAGTCTGCTCCCGCTACACTTTCTCTTCCAACTTTCCAGACTGTGTTTTGTCGCCTGTGTGTCTGTTTATCTGCAGATCAGGCATCGTATGTACCCCACCCTCATCTCCATCTCCATCCCCCCCCCCCCCCCCCCTCACGCATCAAACATCTCTTCAGTTCAACCCCGGCAAATATGGAGCTCTGCTACTATTCCTTTCTCCTCCTCCCGTTTCTCGTTTTCTTTTTACTCTTTCAAGAGCAACGACTGTTTGAAGTCTTTGTGATGTGGAGTTGAGCTGTCTCACGGCAGCGTGGATATATCAGCATCTCTCTTTGTGTTTTTCTTTTCACTCTGCCTTGCCGGCTACTTTGGTTTGCAACATCCAGCCTGAGAGCCCTTACCTCTGTTTGACTTTTGGAATAGTAAGCAGTCTGTTTCTCCGAGAAGTAAAGCTTTGTTCCAGCGCCTCTGACTTTGGTGTTTTACCTTTTAGACGCTGCTGTGAATCTTGTGTGTGTTCTCTGGCCTCATGGAGCTCTTCACTGTCATTGAACGTATCCTGTGCTAAGAATAAATCCAGTGACCTCCCACTTATCAGAAAATGTGGCCATGGGCAAAGACATAAAGGCGTCAGTATGTGTGTGAGTGGGCAGGTTTCAGCTGTAAATCCCCTGCAGCGATGGGTGTGTTCGGCCCACTGATGGTCACATTGGGCTCTAAATTATCTGTGTGTTTGGTGCAGACACACATGTTGCCAAGTAAAGCTTCCAATTGTCCTACAAGTGAGAAAACAGAACGCCTGAAGGCCTCACAGCTCTGGGACTGGAGAGTTAGTTATGTTAAGTTATTGAGGGGTTTCTGGTGTGTGATCCTTTAATAATGTCCACATGAAACCTTTTAGTCAAAATCTTTTGTGAGTAAAGACCCCACAGATTGGATGCTATAGATTTAGAGAATTAGGAAACAATATTAAAGTGTTAAACTACACTTTCATCAGTGTCTCAACATTTATTAGATTTGTTTTGGACAGACAATGTTATTAGAGATATTGTTAAACCCAGTTGACACGATTAGTGTCATGAATTGTTCTTTCTTTATAACAAATCTGAACATACAGACACAATAAATTCAGCTTTACTCAACCCATCCAGGACGTCAATATGTGTAGTCGCTCTTCTTATACCAGCCATGTGTTGAAACCAAAAACATGGGAGGAAGTTTATATTCACTTCTATCTCTTAACCCACATCATGGGACTGTACTGTGTCTTTAAGGTGGAGAGCAAGAAGAAACATTAACCAAGTTTTATGAGCAGGTTTTTATTCTCCATCCATTGTTTTGGAGGAGCGGAGCGAATCAATAATTTTGTGATTGTAACAGTCCGGAGGGATGGAAGATGGGAATCTGCTCAGATAATGAGCCGCTACACGAAGCTGCAGGGCGACAACAACACAGCTGAACATAAAGGGAGAGCAGCTCGGCTTCTTCCTGGTTTTAACAGACGACGATCCAGAAGTGATTTGAACATTTTACTGGTCACTTTTAAAGCACGTCTGGGTCTGGCCACAAGCTACATAGCAGACATGTTGACCCCACATGAGCCAGCTGGAAGCCTCAGATGCTGCTTTTATGTTTTCATCATCTTATTCTTATTGTTTTTAAGGTTTTTTTAATTGTATATATGTTATAAAATCTTGTTTTGCTCTATATCTACATATTTTTATACTTCATGACTATGCTGCTCAAAACCATTTTAGAATTTGAGGGTATTAAAAAATGTCCAGTACACTACATGGCCAAAAGTTTGTGGAAACCCTCTCCTTTTGGTCTGGGACTGTGCTACGTCCCTTAATGAAGGGAACCCTTAATTTCTATTGGACAGTAGTGTGTTCCAGCTGGGAGGCCTTTTTCTGTTTGACACTGATATGGACACAATAAAATGAATGATAGATTAACCATTTCACTCAGTATACAGATGGGTCCAGTGTATTAACCATGGTACACACACACACACACACACACCTACACAGATGCATGATCAGCTCTTGTTGCATTGGTTTGATGGGGCCGACTCTCTAATGCTTCTATCCTGTAAACTTAAGCTCTGTGGCAATCTGCAATAGTGCTGTGCTGGCTGGTTTATTGGCAAAACTGTTGGCTTCTCTCGCTCTGCTTTCTGAATTCTCTTTCTCCTTCACTCACACTATCCTGCTACACCTCTCGCTCGCTCTGTCTCTCTCAGAATATTTGTTTATCCCAACATTATTGACTTCTCCCTCTCTGCCAGCTTTCCCTCTTGGATAGCTCAGCCGAAGACGCCGCTGGTTTTTCATTTCCACAGCTGGCACACGTCGCTGAAAGGAGGCCCAACAGGATCAGCGCTATGCCTCTACGCCTAGATGTCTGAATTAGTCAGCCTGACACACACACACACACACACACACAGCTTTATGTTGGCGGGCTCCAGATAGTTATCGATCAGAGATTGATTGACCGGCGCCTTGTTAAAAAGATCTCCAGATGAGGCCTGCAGGCTGGCTGGTAAAGTTGCTGAAACGGCGTGTTAGTTTACACGCACACGCTCAGAGCCACGCGCTCAGTTGATGAGTTGTACATATTGGCGAGCTGAGGCCATTGTTAATGAGATGGGGCCTTGTTGTGTTGAATACTGCCGGGCTCTGCAGCTTCACACCTGGGTTTCCCTGGCACCGAGAGAGAAGGAAGGACGGACAAATGAAAAGAGAGGAAGACAGATGATGATGATGATGATGATGATGATGCACGATTAATCAAAGAATCTAATGAACAGACACCAGGAAGACGTAAGAAGGTGGCAGTAACTCCACGCTTGCATTGTTAAATGCAGGAGAACAAATCGCTTTCACAAGTCTTTCATTCCTTCTGCTTCACTTTTTTTTTTTTAATGAAAAACAACAAAATGTTCTAATCTGCTCACTGTTTTCTTCAGTGACTATACATATATATATATATATATATATATATATATATATATACACACACACACACACACACACACACACACACACATATACTCGTATAACCACTGGTATTAGTTGTGTAAGCAGCCAATGAGTGGTCCTTCTTTGTTTCAGTAATAAGATCTGTATTTTTCAGATCTTGGTGAAGTCCAGCAGAGCACCTGCTTTCAGTGTTTGTATTAAACAAGTTTAACCTTTGAAACTCAGCTGTGCACTAAACTGCAAGAGGCTGTTGAGTGGAGCTCCACAAACAGCTCTGGGAATGTTTCAAGCGAGGGCAGAAGTTTGTGATCATGAATTGTTTGACTCGACTTCCTTAATGTTCACAGCCAGAGGGAAGAAGCTGAAGGAAACAGTATTAACATCAGAAATGTGGCTAAAAACTTTGAACATTGTATTGGACAGATTCACACACACACAGTGTGACTAATGTTTGTTTTGTGTTGTATCTTCTGTCACTGAAGCTCATGCAGGAACTTTCGTTTAAGAAAGGAGGTAAACACCCAGTGGTTCAGTGAGGTCTTCATCACCACCTCGTGTGATTGGTTAATTTATGACCCTCCAGTTTATTGTGTCCACCCGTTGGTTCCCTTGAATGAGCCATAAAGTAGTTTCAAAGTGAATCAAATGAAATTTGACAGTGAGTTAATGATTAAACATCTCCTCACATTATGAAGATGTAATGATCTCATTAACAAAAGGTTCGTCAGCTCACTCAGACCCGATCCTTGACCTCCGTGTCCACGACCTCAGCCAATCCGCCCCGGCTGGGGTCGCTTACTCAGGGCAGGAAGTGGCAGTCAGCTGTGGAGTGTAATTGGTGGATAGGACGGGTGCCAGTCAGCCAACCAGAGGTCAGAGATGATGATTATGCGCACCATCGCTGGTGCAGGTGGGAATTGATGAACGTTAATCTGATACTTGATTAGTTTGTGGAGGGTCAGCGATCAGAAGGTAACACAAACTACACACACACACACACACACACACTCACAAATACAGATAAACATTGGCCAGCCACATAAACACTGGTACAGTAACTCACACATGCAATCAGTCACACACACACACAAACACACTGGAGCCCCTCCAGGGGCCGGCTAGACAGATGGGAGGTTGATGCTAATGGGACACACGACTAAATGGACGGGATAAACACTATTCCCAAGGAAACCAAAAGAAAGTGTGTGTGTGTGTGTCTGTGTGTGTGAGAGAAACAATGAGAGAAGGGCAGTGCGTGTACAGTGTATGTTTGTATAGTTTGTGTGATTGAGGTCTGGCAGGGTTTCAGACGTGTGTGTGTGTGTGTGTGTGTGTGTGCATGTGCGTGCATGTGCGTGCATTTGCGTGCGTGTGTGTGGTCCAAGGGATGTACGGTTGTTTAAATCTTGTAAATCAGGCTGTCAAGGCGATAATAAGAACCACCTCCAGGTTTTCTCCACTAACAGACACATTTTTCTACACACACACACACACACACACACCAAGAGCCTGAAGTCACGAGAAGTTCATACGTATACAGAAATAAATGCAGTTTTACTTCACTTCTATATTACATATTTATTAATGTCGTAGTGTTATATAATTGAAAAATGTCTGCAGACAATGAGGGCGGGTTTTTACAGTCAGTCAAACTAAGTCAAATGTTCTTTTCTTACAGAATGAAACCCTGAGCCCCAAAATCAAGAGTTGAACTGAGGGTCCAAACTTACCTGAAGGGGCAACACTCTCCACCACCTGCCTCTGGCACAAATGTTTCATTTGAGGCGATTAGCTTTAGCTCACTACATTTTCAGAGCAGCCGAGATCTGCTCCCACTTTGAAAACCAAGAAGCAAAGGCCAATCACAGCCCAGCTAGTGGTGCACTCGTCCAATCAGGTCTAAGAAAGGCTCATGTGTGATATATTAACTGTATCCACAAGACACCAGAAACAGACTCTGGCAGCGGACGTTTGTTGCATGTCAACGTTGTTGTTTTTACCCACAATGCCTCTCTGTCTCAACTCTCAAAGAAAGCCATAATATACATCTTATCTCTACATATTATCTATTGTGTACTACAAATGTATATTTAACATAATACATTTTGTGTCCTTCTTGGGAACCAAAAGAAAACAGTGTGTGACACACACACACACACACACACACTTGTGCAACTTGTGAGTGTAACTTGAGAGTTGGACCTGTGAGGTCCAGCAGATTAACTCCAGCTGCTGGACCACTATCTTTTGAAGAAAGTGGATGGAGAGACGAGCTGAGGACACAAACACACACAGACTAGCTGTGTTTCCTTCTGTGTGTGTGTGTGTGTGTGTGTGTGGCTGTTGGCCTGTGGAGAATGGGAATGGATGATGGCTGTCTGAGCAGGCCAATGATGAGGGCTAATGTGATGGGATATAATGGATGACCCCTGAAAATGGCCTACTTTTCTTTCCTCGCAGCTCTCTCTCTCTCTCTCTCTCTCTCTCCCTCTCTCTGCCTTCATGTCTCTCTCCCTCTGTCTGTTAGCGGGTGGTGATGTAGTGGACGAGGTCAGCACACTGCTTAACACTGCGGTCACTACATGTGAGGAACAGAGGGATGGATCGAGGGAGAGAGAGTGTTTTCTGAATGTTTAGTCTGGTCCAATTCACATCAATTATTCAGATGTAGATAAATCCACTAAAATCGCCTTAAATGTACAATTTAATGTGTCCGTCCGTGTCAGACTTTGCTTTTTTCAAGCTGTGACAGGCTGAACGGACGGGTTCACATGTTTTACAGGTTTTGTACATTAGAAGAGTTATTGGTCACTTAAAGGTGTTACTACTGTGTGAAGAATTCTAATCTTTATTGCAGTTTTATTTTTGGGTAGAGAGCCACGTTGTTAGTGTTTCTAAAATTGTCCTTTTATTGTATTTCAGTCCTTCAGCAGATCTTCTGGCAGTGGTGGAAAGAAACCCGCCTCAGATGTTAAGAATCATTTCTGAAAATGTTCATGCTGTCAAATTGTACATACATGAGCGTTTCACAGTTTTGTTTCTTACAAACCCGAATGATTTGGCCTATTTTTGATTTATTTGATGTGGAATATTTCTGTCTGTGTCGTCTTTTCTCCCATTCTTTCTCTCCCCAGTTGAAGTGTTAGCAGTAATTGCCAGGCAGTTAGCTGTGAATGGGACTTATTGGTCATAAAACAACAGTGGGTCTGCCTTGTTCAGAGTAACAGCTACAAGCCACACGATCTATAAGCCTTTTCTGTCTTTCTTTGTCTCTCTGGCTCTCTCTAATTAGCTCCGCAAATCAATGGGGATTTATTCTGCCACCATGCCAGGATGTTCTGAAGATGTTCTGCTGCGATCAGATTGTCTGGCTGTACATGTAACAACCCGCCTCCATCTGCTGGAGCTGGTTTTAGGGATGGTTTTCAGGCCAGAGTCTGGACCAGACTGAAGTGTTTAAAATGATACAAAACATAATTTGCAGGGGAATGTGAAGAAGAATTACATAAAAACCCTCCACGAGCATGAAAATCTTTCTTCAGGCAGCACATTACAGGAAATAATTACAGCAATGAAATATATGTGTGTAATATAATCCGGCTCTTATAAAGTCCTGCAGCACCCAAGCACCTCTCCAATCACTCATCACTATTTTGCCAAGACTTTCCAGGACCAGTGGTTGTGCAGGTTTTATCCCATTTACTGCTTCACCTCAGAGCTGACTGTTCTGTTAACCATGCACTTGTGTTTTTCATTAATGCCTTTCAAACTATAATCCACTGTTCTGTAAAGTTCATGTCACATTGAGAAACTTTTATGCCGACTTGATGTTCACTGGGACGCATTTCATGGAAGACAATGTCTTTTTAGGAATGGGAGAAAAACAGGGCATGCATTTGAAAATGTTTGGCAGCAAAGCTCATGCTTAGCCTTCATGGTTTGTAGTTAAGACACTAAAACTGGTTTTGGCCCATAAAAGAAAGATTCTTCCTTAGAAAAGTCGGTAACAGATTCCAGTGGCATAATCCACTTCTCTGCTACCCAACTATATGTTCAATATACTCCAAAAGTGGCTTTGCCTACAAATTGTTAATATACTACTTCTGATGGAGCTTTGAAGTTAAACTGTAGCATCAGAGTCGTTGAGAAGGATCTTAGTGGTTTGGATTGTACTGAACATACAAATCTGCTGTGGTGTCTAAGCTCCATTGGAAGTTGCACATTGTTTGGAGCGAACTGAACACATCGGACAGCAGGGAAGTGGATTATGTTGTAGGAGCATTTCGCCCATTGAGTTGTTCTTCCATTCCACTGGTGATGTTGGGTCTCCAGTGGGATCTATTGAACCGGCTGTGAGTCACCTTACAGGTCAGTGGACAGAATTATTTGTGGTATTCATTTAAGTAGAACTTCACCCAAAAAGACTTTGCCTTTGCAGCCACCACTGAACAAGACTGTCAAGTGCTTTGTCTGGTCCGGGGATGAGGGCGTATTGGAAGCTGGTGTGGAGTGGTAGATTCTATCACACGAGGATATCTGTGCCCTTGTTTACTCTGCACAGATCCCACTCACCACATTCAGCCAGGAGACAAATGTCGCCTGGAAACTTGGCAAACATGCCGGAAATGAGATTTGTTATCGCCTCTTGAATGTGGCCCCTCTGGCATACAGATTTAAGAGACAGAGAAGTGTGTGTGTGTGCAATGCTCAGTGTGAGTCTGCCTTTCTGTGCTCACACCTGTCTGTGTGCACACATCCAACACACACATTCAGCATTTTGTCCACATGTCTTTATGATGTAAATCCACGAGTGCACTCGTGTGTGTCCCGTTTGTAAAGCAGCTGCATTGTACAAAACACTCAGACCAGCGGTGTCTCTGTGGACACTTCATCTGAATTGATTCATTCTTTCTTCAATAGCTAATATAATTTTATGCCAAGAGGCAAAGCTGAAAATCCTATCTGTCTCCAGTCACAGCACGGAGCTTCCAAAGCCACATAATGAGGGAATAATTGAATACTTATCAGTATCAATCATCGTGTAGGAATACATGTGTGCCTGTCATGGGCTTTCTGCGCTCTGAGAGTAAGATACTGTGTGTATCTCTTTGTGTTGAAAGTGTGTGTGTGTGTGTGTGTGTGTGTGTTGGCATGGTATGAATGTAGTTTTTAATTTAGATTACCCACTTTGAGTTGGGAAGTTAGTGCCCCAAGTGAAGGACTTCCTGTTAGTTGGAGTCCTGTTCTTTGATGAGGGTGCCCCTTTCGGCCAGGCAGAAGGTATGTTGTTGTTTTCAGGACAGGTTGCGCTGCTCAGAAGTGCGGTCACTTGCCAATGTGGGCAACATACATGCTCCAGGATAGTGAGGAAAACACTGTGTGCAATTTGTGTCCAGAGAGTTGAAGGTCATTCTATTATCACCAGTAATGGAAACCAGAGCAACAAGCGATCGTCAGCTTATCCATCACCTTACCGGTGTCATCATCACTATATCATCCATCCATCTATCCATCCGTTCGCTAATCTTCTTATCCTGCAGAGGGTCACGGCGAGCAGGAGGGTCAGCACTCTATCACATAACACATACAAGCACACAAATACATCTCAATTGCTTTCTTTTGTTGGAGAAAACTGGAGCAAAACCTACAAAGACACAACAAAAAGGACAACATGCAGACTTCCCAGTGGAAAAGAACAAAGTACATGAGATGATTCTACACAAACTGCAGGCAGATATCAGAAACTTGAATATGTAATTTAGTTTAAAACCTCAAACCCAGGCTTAACCAGGCTCCTTAAACAGGATATTATGAGGTTTACACACCTAAACGGAACAATCCATCACCCAGATGAACTCCAGAGCACTCGTAAACACTTACACTACCGTTCAAAAGTTTGGGGTCACCCAAACAATTTTGTGTTTTCCATGAAAAGTCACACTTATTCACCACCATACGTTGTGAAATGAATAGAAAATAGAGTCAAGAC